>JAUTXX010538725.1:0-10734 GCA_032273605.1 Panulirus laevicauda | reverse complement strand
CTTCCCCCCCCCCCCCCAAAAAAAAAAAAAAGATGAGGTAGTTGGTCGAGCAGTAAGGTTTTCAGAGTGAGGCCGGACGCACAAAGGCCAGGCTGAGTTCTCCTGCGGACACCCGGTCAGTGAGAGGTTTAATCCTGCACAACCAACTTTATGAAGAGAAGTTGCACGCAACAGACATCGTCCCATAAACAAAGCAAGGTTAAGCCCTCGCACGGGAGGAATAGCTCCTACCTGGCTACAAGACGCAGCGGTCACTGGACCCTGCACTTCTGTTATTGAATTTTGTGACTCACAAACCATGACAAAATCTCGAATGCTATAGTTTCTGTCTTAATTGAATATCTTAAGGAAAAAAAAAAGGTCTAAAGCTGCTTATAATGTTTCGGCAGATTATGAGTGACAATATGTCTTTGAACATTATAAGTTACAGCAAGACTATTCACTTGGTGGCCCGCGTGCCATATCTGGCCCGGGCGTGATTTTTCCCTCGCCCATTGACAGACGCAGAATTAAAATACATTAATGAAATTATTCATCTAAGTGTTTACAGAATTTTACATGGATAGATTTTTATCGGGACCAACTGTATTAATTAGCTGAATGAAACATGTGATCAATTGTAATAATCAGTTGAATGAAATGTTTAGAGAATAATGGAGGTAAAATAAATGCATGACCCATCCATCATTTTGAGTTACACAATCCGGCTCTACTCCTAAAGTACTTGAATTGCCCGGAGTTAGTCTTTCTTTGAACACTTAAGGCAAGAACTCAATATTTTAACTTAACTGCGAGGCATTGCAATACTTACTGGATATACAACACGACGGAGAATTTGTGATGAAAGTTTAAAGAGAACTTAGGGATTGACTTTTTTCATGGAAACTGTATAACGTTATGCTGCAGTCCTGATCTGTCTCAAAATCATGTAAAAAAAAGATTGAGGAAAATGTTGCCCAAATAGTATAGAAATGTGTTACTCTGCAGCAAGATGCAGAGGTGGATCACTCAGATTCCTCACCTGAAGTTTCTGAAGTATACTGGTAACTATTTAATGTATGTTATCATACAACATTCAAAGCTAACTTATGTTTTCGACATTCACCATCTCCTCCACAACTTCTATATCACAAAAAAACTTTCTTTTTTACATCCTAACATTTTTCTTAATCAAGTTTCATGGCCTTTGATTGTTCTATCTTTGCATCTTTTGAAGGACTGATCACTAATCTAAATCATGCTGGTTAAAAACAATGGTTTTGACCATGTCACCATTAACCAGCCTTGACCTGCCTGTCTATAGAAATCTGGTAAAAAAAATCCCCTTCTGTAGACCTCTTCTAGGTCTCTCTGCCTCTTATAATGATGCTGCCATATTTGAGAAGCAGATTCTAGTTTTGGCCAAATGTAGGATACGAACAGCTTGTTGAATATTTTCATTCATATACTTGAATGTTATTCTAATATTTGCCCGCGGATAGTTTGTTTCCTTTATTTTCTCTCGATGTGTGACTCTGGCGACAGGTTAGGAAAGATGTCGACTCTCGAAGTCAATTCTCAAGTCCGCATCACACCCACATTCCTGCAGCTACTTCCCGCTTGATGATACTCTCACTGACGCCTTCTCTCACTGTGCCCCATCCTCAGTACTTTGTATTGACTTGCGATAAATTTCACTAAACATATATCAAACTAACTCTGGAGTACGTTTATGTTTCCTTGTAAGATGATCAATCCGCCTCACTTTGAAGTTCCCTCATGACCTCGGCATCATCTGCAAACTTGCTTAGGTATGAGTTTAATCCTTCTGACGGATCCTTCATATAGATCAAGAAGAGCAATGGCCTCAGGAGAGAAGTCACTGGTGGCAACTGTTTGCAGACCAGTTATCATTATTATTATTATTATTATTATTATTATTATTATTATTATTATTATTATTATAATTTATAATCATTATTATTATTATTATTATTATTATTATTATTATAATTATAATTATTATTATCATTATCATTATGATGGTAACTAAAAATACTAATACACGCAAGCAATTGCACTTTGTCTTCCGTGGCACTATCATACACCATCACATTCACTGGAGGTAGACACCACCAAACTCATCTTCACTAAACCCTTGATAGACCTAAATTCACTTCGCCCTCGACAAACACATTTCTACACACGCCACACCATTAGAAGTGGACTTTTTAACACTACTGGGTCAGGTCAAAAACCAGGGATACGGGGCTGACGTTCAGGAAATAAAAAATGAGCAAAAACAATGTTCCGTTTCTAAGTAATAATAAGAATAATAATGATAAGCAACGAATATGAAAGCATACGACAGAAAGCATAAATGTAAACATTTACTATGCGTGGATCAGATGGAAGCGACGAGATTAGAACTGTAATAGACTTCTTTGCATGACGATAAAACATGGAGTTCTGATAAAAATGGGAACAAATAATGTTGAGATGGAAGTGACAGACATACAATGAGAAATATAATGGCTTCATATATGAACAAAGAATAATGAAGGCTGATAAAAGGCGTCCACGTGGATTATAGCGTAACCAGGGTGGGTGAGGTCGTCAAGTGAGAAAGACGGTCTGAATATTGGTAGGTTTATTCCAGCGGTTTATATGAACCTATCAATATCTATGGAACGTAAGCTAAGCATAATGTGCCCGTCATGGATGACGAGACACCTGCTATAGTTGTGAGGTCTGCGAATACACGAGGATAACTTGTCACCATGAATCTGTCACACTTCCAGAAATGAAAGGTTTCACAAGGAAGTTATGTGATAGTCATGGGGCCTCCGTGGTGTAGTGGTTAGCGTTACTGACCAAATGTCAGCATGGGCCAGTCCAGGGTCGTACTTGCATGAGTCTGAATCTTCGGAGTGGCAGTCGGCCTACACTTAACCCAGGTATTCGTCCTTTCGTAGCTGGTCGATAAATTAATATTTGACGGTCTGGAATGTGTGTGTGTGTGTGTGTGTGTGTGTGTGTGTGTGTGTGTGTGCATAACTATAAATATTTGGTACATATATAGAACCCTTACATCGTTAAGAGACGGGCAACACGAGCGTAAAATTTTTCGGAATACAGATAGAGATAACTCATCCTAACACTGACAGCCAGGGGAAGGACACTCATTCTAACACGACCAACATAGATCATGGTGTGATTAATGCTTGTATATCACATGAAAGGAGTTTTACACTCGTGTTGCCCTGTCTCTAAATATCACGTATCATACAATGTCCTTAATTTTATGTGTACGCACAAACGCATACACATACACAATTAACCTAAGCGTACCCACACACTTTACCTGTTATTTCAAACATCATAGAGTTGAAATTTTAGAAAAATCACTCCCAAGGACTTTGTGTTGTAGGAGTTTCATTAAAACTTCACCGTCTGCTTTACTGCCGTAATTAGAATACTCTGTCCCGGTCAGAACAGAAACACATAATGACCAATATTTAGTCAAATGGCTGATGTCTATAAGATATAATTTGTAGTGTAAGCGTTTATTGAGGAATTTATTGAAATTTTAATAGCGCAATATTTGAATATACATACGCAAGTTCTTTCTGGTTCTGGAATAAGCTCGCAGTTTTCCCTGCATTTTCAATATTACCATGTAACATTCCTTTCTTTTTCAGTAATACCATGATATTATTCATGGTTCCGGCGAAAGAATAATATGCATGTGTGTCAAATTTACTTTTTTTTTCAAATAACCTGTAATTTTCAAATGTTTAATTCTCATAAAACACACTGCCACAATGTCGTTCTGAAAATATTTGTCCACAACATTTGTCCATATTGGGCGAGTCTTACTGGGTCAGCCTTTGACAGATGATTAGCCTGAGGGTTCCCAGATAACGTGAGTGACCCGATGCCCCGCCCCAGTTACAATTCTGCCCCCAGTAACTTGGTCTATAGGAGCCAGTCCCTCATAAGAAATGCCCCTCCTAAGCTCGCCGTATTAAAACAAGGTGAATAGCTTTCTTGTTTGACAGAGAAAGTATGTGATATCAAACTCTCCATACCTTTGAGAATCTCAGGTAGTTGGAATCTCTACAAATGAAGAGAAATAACGCGAGAAGAGTGGTAGTTGTGGTCGACCTTCGGGGCGTAGTGCGCGTGGCGGGCAACAGGTGTCACCACCGGCGCCGTGCCCCCTCCCCCCAGTACCCCCACCACACACAGTCAACACTTTGAACCTGTTCCCTCACTCCCCACCTGGTAAGTTGTTATCTCCCACTACCACTACCTCCTGACAGGAGACCTACTCTCGGGATTCTCTCACCCATTACCCCCTCCCGTGTGTAGCTTCCCCTACACCAGTGGTGGGGCCCAGTCCACCCTTGGCAGTGAAAGTTTAATGGGCGTTTGGGAGTCCCCGGGGGACTCATAGCTTAAAAGACACTCCTGAGTTTGGGGGTCCTTGAGATGGTAGATAAGATTATGGAGGTCGTGTAGGAGTTACTAGGCAGGAGCAGTGGAGGGTCGGGAGAGCACCTGAACCCCTGGCTCGCTAGTCACTCCTGCAGGTAAAGCAAATCAAATATATATTTTTCTTATTTTTGATGAAGTTCCTACAATGAATAATAATCATCCAATAATAAACTTATTCAATGTCATTTGCAACAGCAATTGGAAATTTACTGTTGAGAACTTGGGTCATGATATATTTTAAGTTAATTTAAAAAAAGATACTTAGTTTTTATGTTAAAGAGATGAAGAATGCTAATGTTGTGTGTTGTAAGGCTGAACAGGGATTTTTCTGAAGATGACAAGTGTGACCCAGACATCATGAAATTGGTGACTGAATTCTCATTTATAATGTCTTGGGTCTTATGGATTTTTTAGATAGACATAGAGCTGCAGGTAAAACTGATATGTTCTTTTAGTGAGAACCTCGGACAGATGTGTCTGTTTATGAAAACTGTTATAAAGTGTGAGAATGATAACTTGATACTTTTCATGATTGGCAGTATAACAGTCATTGGAAAGTCTGTTAGGGGTTTGAAGTTTAGAGAAGTTTTGGACTTGAGACTTAAGAAATGGGTATGCACTCCAGTGAATTTTTCCAAAAAAGTAATACAAAAATGATAGTTAACGTGTTGGCAATGACAGCACAGAGGATGGTTGGTGTTGCTGGGGATCTGCCAGATAAAACCATTCTGCCCAAAACATTTTACACCATGTGAACCCATTACTGTACAATACTTAGAAATTATGAAATTATCATTTTGCCCTCAGATTTGTCACCATAGGTGGGACAAGTGACATTATGCTAATACAGTTATTATTAGATTTATCAGGCCTCTCATTCAATACTTTAGGAGTATCTTCTCATTTAGGTAAGATAAGCTTAAGTGGGGACCCCCTTCAGTTAGGGTGTAAGGTTGATTAGCTTCACTGTTTTTCCCTAACATTTTCCCAACAGCTCAGGATGGTGAAGGATAAGGCCTCTCCAGTGACTAATGCTGGACTTCGTGAAATTAAGATTGATCTTTTCACTGATTAGAATTGACTTTCATGTGCATCTTGACATCTGCATAGTTTTTCCCCAACTTGGAAATGTCAAGAAATTTAGCCGTAAAGTAATGCAGAAAGAAAGAAAATGATATCAGCAAAATACTGTTTAACTCATTATCAATATATCAACAAAATATTAAAAACTTAGCAATTATTATTATCTGTAAGAAATATATGAATCATTGGCGAAACTGTTTGAATATACCTGCGTGCATTACAATCACATCTGAACAAATCTAGTGACAGTTTTTTTGGGTCCTCATGTAATAGAACCTTAAGCCACATTTGAAAAACCATTGTAACTAATAATAGGTTTGCTGTGGTAATAAAGGTCAGTAAATTGTCAGCACAGATCATGACATGCAGGCAGATACTGGTAAGTCCTTGCTAATCCTTATCAGGTATATTCAGGGTTGATATTGCTCGTGGCATATTGTGTAAAGTGATGTAGTTGATTGTAAGAATTGTCAAATGAGAAATTCTATTGAATGCCATGATACTGTAAAGTTGAAGGCAGGAAATGTTATTGTTAGCTTTATATCATGGTCATTTTGCCAACAAATTAGGGAAAGTATCATGACACTGGTGGGTCAAAAGCTATCACGTCGATACAGATTATTTTCCCTTGTGCCACAACACTAACCTTTGGGCAGGTAAGACCCAAATTTAAGAGGTCTGGCAGCAGAGCCCCTTGGTTGTGGGATAGGTAAGATTGATTTCTTTCATTTTCTTAACCCAACTTTTTCTGTGCACTGCAAGATTCTGAAAGGATTTAGTGAAATTAAAACTGATCTTTTTGCTCATCAGAACTGACATTTTTATGAATCTCAATACTCTCAAAAACTTTTTGCCTCTAGGAAAATATATTCATGTGTTCAGCAATAAAGTGGAAAGACGATAAACAGCCTTGGTATGAGAGTGTTTGAACCACTGTTAGTAGAATGTTGGCAAAGTAATCTCTACCTTTATACTGTAATGCTTATATTGTAATTTATTGCACACAGCTTTTCAAGGTCTTAAAAATGAAAAAAAATAAGTGCTGATCATGAACATAAGTGCCCTGATAAAGATTAGGTGTATTAAAAAAAAGATTCTAACTAGAATATTCACAGTTTCATGCAGGACTTGGGATGTGTTAAGTTTGTGTGTCTATGTATAGATTTTGTGAAAAGCATTAAATGACTTATTTCACATTTAAAAATAATTTCTGATGTGTTTAGATTTTTAGTTCTTTTTTCCTGTTGTTTAGATATGGTTAGGATAGGTTTTGTTGTTTTACTTTTATTATCTCCTGAATGATATAGTAGCAAAGTATAAATACTAAGGTTATTGTTTGAATAGCCATTTAATGGATTTGCTTTTTAAAAAGTACTGGTACTTTTATCTTTAAGTAATTTTACCTTAACTTTAGTAAATTTTTAACATCGTCAGTTTACTCTGCTACATTTCACCAGAACCATTCGTTACATTCCACGAAAATTGTAGAAGCTTGAATTAAATCAACCAGTCAGAGGATGTATGGCAATATGGGCCTTGAAATTGACTGATCACATGCGTTCACTTGACAGTCGAATGGCTATCTCTGTTTATTCTTCCATGGACCACACGACCACCTGTATGCTCAGTTTCCCCAGGCTTCCATACAAGTAAGATCTCTGATGGTGCTTCTGAATGTAAAGACAGTTGTAGCCTTACTTTTATGCCTTATCCAATTTCAACAATGTTTGATGTATCTCCCCAAAGTTAAGGAAGTGGTGGGCAACTTGAAATTCCCATCATACCTTGATAATATGTGGTGAGTGAATCTGCATAATTTCCCCATCATACCTTAAAATATACATGGAGGTTAGTGAATCTCTGTTGAATTTTACTTTACATGTACTGTATTTACTCGAATGAAACCACATATATCCCCCTGCAAAATTGCAAAAGTGGGGTTACAGCTTACAGTAGAATATGATATGAAAATTCTTCAGAGTTGTTTTTACCAGTTCCAGACATTATTTTGTAATTATACGTTAAAATGCTCAACTTTCCAACTAATGAGTGCAGTGCTATAGCATTTGCTTGGAGTTTGTGTGTCCATGCATCTAGATCGGATATAAATAGACATGGTGTTGTTACATATGTTTCCTCAACCCATTGAGTTTTTAGCTATGTATCACGTGTTTAACCTGTTTAGGATTGTATTTCAAATCTTTCAAATGATTATGAGTCCAGCATCTAGTAGTTGAGCCAGTGGGTGTCTCTGGTGTTACAGGATTAACATTCAGCCAAAAGTATTCAAGGTTTGATGATAAGAATTTTGAAGATCAGTTGTTCTTGAGGCTGAATCAAGTTTTATTTTGAAAAATGTTAGTTGAGATCATATGTTCGTCTTTGTATTACCTATTGAATAAGCTTATAGCTTACAAGTGCTGCCAAGCAACTTTTATCAGTACCAATACAGAAGTAATATACTACATGACTTGAGTAATGGCACTTCCATTTTATTTATGTACATATTTGTCAATGGAACAGTAACTGAAGTAACAAAATCTGTTACTTTTTACACCTCTTATTCTCACTTACCTAACCTGATGAAAAGAAAAAGCACTCAAAGAGTTCTGATTTGAGTTTCAGGATTTATTCTCCTATGTGAAACAAAATGTTATGATGTCAGTAGATAAATTTTTATCCTAAAACTGCACTTATATCCAAAATTTTCTAGGTGTCTAAAGTTTTATATTCCAACTCATAGGGAACATAGTAGTATCATTTGTGCTTCTGAATTATTGAAGGACAATCTGTGAAGTTTACTAAATTTGAGATAGTTTTGTTTTCAGCATGAATGTCACCACTTGTAAGAATTTGTAAGACAGTTACATAAAGATAAAAATTTTGTATTAGCAAAAAATATGAATTACTTCAAAAACTAATTTTGACAATGGATAACATTATTCATTGTATTTAAAGAATTAAGTTGAAAGTAATAATATCATGGTAATGTTGAAAAATTATATTTAATTAACATATAAACTGTAACCATTGACTGACAATCATGCAATGCAATTTTGTCATTTTGACTGCAGTTATTGTCCTGGGACTATGGTAGGTAGATAAGATTTGATATTTGAGTGAGTTCCCTACATCCACCTCACCAATTCATAAAGGGTTTTGCTGTATGTTTGAAATCATTGCTGTGAATAATTGGCTGTTTATTCAGATGGGTCATTTGCTCTGGTTGGGAGTAGAAATTGATGAATATGGGAGCATTAGTGTTGGAATACATGAATGATGACTTGTTGTCAGTGCATCATGTAAACAAACACCCATGTGTCATTTGCTTTCATGATATGATACACAGGTAATTTAGTGCGATTTTCAGCTTTTCTGCGTGATAGATGTTGGTATCCATTGTTGGCAATGCCTTCATAAATGAATAGTTTTTACAGTTTTGTGGTGGTGTCTGGAAAGTAAAGTTTTCCTGAAAAATTAGTTAAGATACAACAAATGCCATATTAGTAAAATTCACCTTTATTTGTGTGATAATTTTCTTGGTTGCATGTTTTTATGAAGGTTGAATCTTGTTGACCTATTCTTAGTTGCTGTATGGTTATTAACTTAGGTTTAACTTGCTTAAACTTAACTTTGTACCTTGTGTTGAGAGACATTATCATACAATAATGGTTACCCCACAAGGGATAATCAGTTCACGTTTAGATGGTGAAAATTCTGGGTTGTTCCTTTTAAAGTGTTGAATATAATTATGAATATTTTTTCTCCCTTATCCCTGGAGATAAGGGGGAGAGAATTCTACATATGTATCTCCTGCATATCATAGAAGGCAACTAGAAGGGGTGGGATTGGGGGGCTGGTAACTCTACCCTATTGTATTTCAATCTAAAAGATGGAACAGAAGGAGCTTAGCAAGGAGTGCTCATCCTTCTCAAAAGCTTAGGATGGGTTTTGTGTATGTATCCAAGTGAGAAGAAGGGAAAGATAGGTAGTATGTTTGAAGAAATGAACATAGATGCCGTAATTCTGAATGAAACAAAGCTCATGGGTAAAGATGAAGAATGATATGGGGATGTCTTGGGGGTAAGGTCAAGGTTAAGTGTGAGAGCAAGAGCTGAGGAAGGTTTAGCACCCCTGGTAAAGTAGTTAGGGAATGTGTGAAGGCATGTACAGAAGTGAGCAACAAACTGATGTAAATGATGATGACAGTGGATTACCTTAGATGAATGGTTAATACTGCTTATGCACCCATCCACAAGAGGAAAGATTAAAAGATTGGAGCATTTTGGAAGCAACAGAGTGAGTGTGTCAGCTTTGATGAAAGAGACCACTTATTAGTGTTGGGTGATTTGAATGCTAGTGAGCAGTGTGGCAGTGGGGTGGGGTATTCAAGAAGGTTAATGCCAACCATAGACAGCTTGTGAAGTTTTATGCTGAAAAAGGACTGGTGACTGGGAATACCAAGTTTAAAAAGAGGGGCATACATATGTATACTTTGGTAAGTAGGAAGGACGGTCTTTCTTTGATACTTGTTTGCTATTTCCCACATGAGTGAGATAGAGTCGAGGATACATGACTGAGCCTTTGAGGTAAAAAAGATCCTCTTTGTCTCTTTCCTCTGTTACCCCTTTTGTAAAGTAGTACAGAATTAGAAGATTTTCAACACCTTTTATTCGCCTCCTATGACACGCAGTAGATAAGATGTTCTTTCTCCCCAATTTTCAGGAAAGACAGTGTATGGACATTACTGGATTACATATTAATTGATAGGCATGTGAAAGAGAGACCCTTGGTTGTGAATATGGTGAAAGGGGCAGGTGGTTGGGTACTCATCACCTGGTGGAGACAAGAGTGAAGATTTGTAGAGGTTTTCAGAAAAGCGGAAATGGGATGGGTGAGAAGGGGTTGATGAAAGTAAGTAGGCTTGGAAAAGAAACTTGTTTGAAGAAATGCCAGGAGAGATTGAGTGTAGAATGATGAAGGTGAGAGTATACAAAGCTAGGGGAGTGGGTTGGGAATGGAAGGTATTTAGGAAAGTTGTGCTTGAATGTGTGTGAGAAGTTTTTGGCAAGTGGGAGGTGGACAGGTGAGAAAGGGTTGTGAATGGTAAGATGCCGAAATAAAAGTTGCTTGTGAAATAGAAAAATGAGCTGTATGAGTGATGATTACAGG
>JAUTXX010538714.1:0-10734 GCA_032273605.1 Panulirus laevicauda | reverse complement strand
GATGGCATCCATCCCTGTGTTCTGAAAGAGCGTGCCTTTGAACTTGCACCCGTGCCTGCTCATCTGTTCTGTTTCTGCTTAAAAACAAAAACTATTCCTTCTTGGAAACATGCATTGATACATCCCATCCCCAAGAAGGATGACCATTCTGACACCTCTAATTATAGTTCTACTGCTTTGACATCTACCATTTCCAAAGTCTTTGAATCCCTTCTCAACTCTCAACTCCCAAACCCTTCGACACCTTAAAAATCACAGTCTTCTCTCTGGTCACCAGTATGGCTTCTGTAAAGCAAGATCCACAAGTGATATTCTTTCCTATCTTACTAATATCTGATTATCATCCCTGAAAGATTTTGGGGAGTCATGTGTGGGTGCACATTTGGGGTGGCTCAAGCTCTGAATGCTTACTTGACAGAGTTGAGTCAATAGTGATCCGAATTATAAACTGTCCCAAGCTAACATGCAGACTTGACCACCTTGCCCTACACGGCAATGTTGGTTCACTTTCCCTCTTTTATAGGTATCAATTTGGTTTCTGTTCCCAAGAGCTGGTTGCTTGTGTACCCCCACCATCAGCTAGACCACACAATACTTGGCAAGCTGCTGCGTCACATGATTATTGTGTGGCCATCGGCAACTTAATAGGTGGGCCATTTTGATTCCTGCTTCTTTCCCTACATGTTGAAGCTTTGGATTTCTCTACCATCTCATGTTTTTCCCAACAACTATGGCCTGGCATATATCAAATGTCAGGTCTTTCACTTCCTCCAAAACTCGTAAGTACTTTCCCTTGTCTTTTCTTTTTCCGTTTCATAATTTTCTCTATATTTTAATTAAGGCCCAGCCTTGATGTGGACTTTTTTTGTCCATGACATGACTTAAAAAAAAAAGTCTGCAAACAATAAAACTGTGTTCTAGACATAGCAAAGATGTATGTCAAAGATGAGGAAATTCTGACTTATACAGATTTCCAAAAGAGATAGATGCATCATCTAGTGTGGGTACATGCTTCTGATACATTAGTATCTTGGACAGAAATAGCTGATTACAAGGATGCCACAAACAAAAATCCATTTACAGACATTTCTGAGCTTGCTCTAAAAATACTTTCATTATCACATTCTAATACCAATTTTGAATATGTGCTCAGTCATATGAACCTTTTAAAACTGAAGCTCAATAACACAATATATGCTCAGTCATATGAACCTTTTAAAACTGAAGCTCAATAACACAATATATACTGTAAGTACAAAAGCAATCTTGGCCATAAGATATGGGCTATGACAACATGAAAAGTGCTGTCTTAACTATGAACCACCTGAGTGTTGTAAGGAAAACTGGCACACTGAAAGCTCATAAAAAACAGCATCACTAGAAAATTTGCAAGAACCAACAACATATAGCAACATCATCAAAGAAGATGTGGCAGACTGGTTATATTTTATCTATAGAAATCACTTCATGTAATGGTAAGTACTGGTGCTGTTTGATAATTGTAAATATCCATCTATCATTACAATTTCAGTGTAGGTCCACTCCTTGTATGGATAATGATAATAAACATCTAAATAAGTTGAGTATCTTGTGGAAAAGCTCAACTTTACAATTAGCTACTTTTGTTTGCTCTTTTTCACTTTTATCTTGCACCTCCAGCTACTTTTTTGTGGGGGAGATCTATAGAGGTTTTTGGAAAAGAGGAAACATGGTTGAGAAAGAAGAGCTGAAAGTAAGTGAGCTTGGAATAGAGACCTGTGTGAAGAAACATCAGGAGCGATTGCATATTGAATGGCAAAAGGTGAGATTGAATGAAGATAAGGGAGTGGTTAAAGAATGGGAAGTATTTAGGGTAGCAGAGCTGGCATGTGCAAGAGATGCATGTGGCAGCTTAGAAAGGGTAGTGAGTGGTGGGATGACAAAGTAAAGTTCCTATTGAAAGAAAAATGTGTATGGGAGGTACTCACTGGGAAGGCATATAAATCACTGGGAGAATTTTAAAAGAAAGCAGCAGGAGACGAAGAGAAAAGTGCAGGAATTGAAAGCAAGGGCAAATAAGGATTGAGGTATGCAAGTATCAGTAAGTATATGGGAGAATAATAATATTTTTGAAGAAGGTTAGTAGGGTACAAAAAAAACAAGAGATCAAGTGGGAACATTTGTGAAGGGGGGAAAATGGGGAAGTAGTAACAGGTAGTGATGATGGAAGGATAAGATAGAGTGAGTATCATGAAGAACTGTTGAATGCGTTTCAGGATAGCGTCACAGATGTATGGCGTTTATGTCAAGAAGGTATGCGAAGTGAGAGTCATGGGAAGTGCTTTGGTGAAGACATAAGATGTAGTGAAAACCTTGCCTTAGATGAAATGTGGCAAGGGATGGTAATGCAATCAAGTTTCAGAAAAAAGGAGTGATAAGGATGTATGTAGCAATTATAAGGCAATAAGTTCCTTAAGCACAAAAGAAAAAAGTATGCATGAGTGTTGATTGACAGAGTGATGGAAGTGACTGAATACAAAATAAGTGGGGAGCAAGGGAGTTTTCGGAAAGGTAAGGGTGTGTGGATCAGAATTTTGTGGTGAAATGACAAGAGGAAAAGAATCTATTGAAAAGTATGGAGCTGTATTGAGCTTTTAAAATTCTGGAGAAAGCATATGACAAAGTTGAATGGAATGCTGTATGAAATGTATTAAGGATATATGGGGTAGGGGGACAACTGTTGGATGGTGTTACAGCCTTCTACAAAGGAGGAAATGCATGTGTAAGAGTGGATGGAGGGTTGACCAAAAGTTTTGGCATACATCTGGGTGCGAGACAAAACTGTGTGATGTCACCATGGCTTTTCAACATGTATGTGTATGGAATGATGAGAAAGATGAAAGTAAAACTAGGGAAAGTGGGCGCAGAGACGGAGTGTGGTGAGGTATGGTGGCTAGTGATATGCCTGTTTGTGGATGATACTGTGTTGTCTGCTGAGAGGGAAGACGTGTAAGCACAGGTGACTGAAGGTAAAATTAAAATAATGGTGTTTGAAAGGAAACAGAATATAAGTATAGATTCTGCAAAGCCCTATACAGTGAAAGAAGAAAGTGTACTAAACTGAGTTACAGATATGAGGGGAGAAAGACCGGAAAAGGTGAGAGAAATTAATTATTCAGGAACTATTTTGTGTAAGTATGCTGACAGGGAAGGAGAGAGAATGGAGAGAGCAGTACAGGGTAGAAGAGTCACTGGGTCCCTTGATAGAATAATGAAGGGCAGAGATGTATGTTAGTAAAGAAAGGATTAAGGGACAGCATAGTCCTCCTGACCCTGACCTAAGCAGCTAAAACATGGACATGGAATGAATCACAGAGATCAAGAATCCAGGCTGTGGAAATGAGCTATTCGAGAGGTGCATGTGGTATGACGTGATGGTATGAAGAAAGAAATGAGGAGATTATGAGATATTTGTTATGGCAGCGAATGCAAAGGGAATAAACTGTGGAGGTACAGTGCGTAAAATGCAATACTTAGAAGGGGTTTGGACATGTTCAAAAAATGCCAGACAGGAAGTTTAAAAGGAGAGGGCATGAAAGTATGATTAAAGGGATTGGTATGAGAGGAAGACCACCTGTGACATGAATTAACAGAGTGGAAGAGTAATGGAGGGAGAGAAATCGTGAAAGAATGTGTGGAATGGTGTATGCGAGGGAGGTATGTAAGGATAGAGATACATGGAGACTCTCTTGCTAAACCCACCCTCTTGATGGTAGTTCCCAGAAGGAACAGGCATCAGCAACAGACAGACAGATGCAGTAGTCCCAACGGTGTTGTACAGATGTAAGGCATAGGCTATTGACGAGAAAACACAGAAGAGGGTGAATATGTCAGAAAAGAAAAGTATGAAAACAACATGTGAAGTGAGAAGGGTAGATTAAGAAATGATAGGGTAAGAAAAAGGTGTAGTAATAAGAAAAGTATGGTTAAGAGAGCTGAAGATTGTGTGTTGAAATGGCTGGGACATATGGAGAGCATGAGAGAAGAGAGATGACTAAGAGAATATTCATTTCAGAGGTGGAGGGGAAAAGGAGAAGGGGAAGACCAAATTGGAGATGGAAGGATAGAAGGACAGAGTGAATAAGAATTTGAGTCTGCCAGGCCTGAACATGCAGGAGTGAGAAAGGTGTGCAAGGGCATATAAAGCATTCAGGAGAAATCACAGAAAGGTCTGTGTTGCATGGCTGTGGATAAGGGGCTGTGATGTATTTCACAAGACAACTAGAGAACAGATGTCAGTGAAAGAAGCCTTTTCTTAATCTGTTCCTTGTGCTACCTCACTAATGCAGAAAATGGTAAACAATTGTGAAAAAAATCTAGAAAAGACTTTAAGAGAACATTAAAAGATCTACCCATACACAGCTCAGGGTTTTGAACTTACATTTGTATGTGTTAAAGATGTGTGTAGATACACTACACAAACCTTTTGTGGAAAGGGGCACAAATCATATCTATCTCTATGAAAGGAGATATAACACAAACTGAACTACAGACCACTTTCACTGATAAGTACAGTTTGTAAAATTCTGGAAAAGATGATCAGATAGATAATGGATGATCTTTTAGAGAATATAAATTACCTACGTTAGAGACAAAAGGGTTTCAAGGAGAGGAGGTCACTTGTAATGAACCTCTTTAATTTCTATGAGAAAGTCAGCTGTCTTGGACAAAAGAGAAGGCTGGGTGAACTGTCTGTGTCCGGACAGCCAGAGAGCATTTGACATTGCTCTGCGTGGGAGGCTCATTAAGAAACTGGATCATCCAGCAGGAATTTGGGGGAGACTCATTCAATGGACAGATCATCATCTAAGTGGAAGGGAAAAAAAGGATGCATGTTAGGATGCAGCAGAGTAGTGCAGAGTTCTGTCCTAAGACCATACTCTTCTTTATCTATATAAATGACTTGCTTGAAGGTATGGATTCCTACCTAATTATATTTGCAGATGATATAAAGGTCATGAAGGAAGTGACAAGAATGGAGAACGACATCAACTTACAAGAGGACCTTAACAGACTCCAAACCAGGTATAATACATAGTTGATGGAGTTCAACTCAAGTAAATGGAAAGTAATAGGATAGGTCATAGTGAAAGAAGACCTTGGTATGATTATCATCAGGTAGGAAACAAGCTGCAAGAATTTATGCATGATAAAGACTTGGCGATGGCACTGTTACCAGAGTCCCACCTTAGGAGAATAATTGTGGAGGTCAACTATCTGTTAACAAATATCTGAAATACATTTAGGTTCATGGATAAGGAAACATTCAGCAGGCTGCTCACATCAAACATAAGGCCAAAACTACAATAAGCACTAAACAACAACCTCCTGGATGAAAAAATAAACACTAAACAAGTGCCCACACAGATTACTCGATAACCACTAAACAACCTTAAGCACTACACAACTATATGCTTCTCAAGTTTGATCATTAGATCTAAACAAGCTTAAAAGCTAATACAGAAGGTCCAGGGAACAGCAACAAAGATAGTACCAAAACTAACCCTTAAAGCCTCCAGAGAGATATTCATGCAAGATAAATGATGCCTCTAGAAGGATATCTATACACTGTATTTTGCAACTCAGTTTCAAGGCCATGCGCCAAGCGTTGGTGGTGGATGAGGCGACAGTGCACAATAATTTCATCCCACACTCAGCTATGCTTATGAAAGCATGTTTTTGTGAGCCTTCTAGGAAAGACACTGAGCAGCTTCTACCTATATTTAGGGAACCCAGTAGATGATCCTGAATCATTTGATGATGACCTGTTTTTGAAGGCTGACCAAAATAGGGCAGGTGAAAGATTTCTAACAAAAGTTGAAGCAGTGTTGCCAGCTTATTAAAGGCTTTAAATTAGCACACTTTGGAAGAGAAAAGAGTGAGGAAGGACCTGATCATGACCTAAGGGATCAATGATGTAGACAGCAAACAGTTCTTTGAGAAAAATGTAGGGATAGAACACCAGAGGACATAACATGAAAATTGGAAAGAAACTTGTTAAAAAATGTAAGGAAGTACTTTTGTGTGAGTGGTGGATGAATGGAATAAAATACTGAAGACATGGCTCATACAGACAGACATCTTACAAAATTGAAAAAGTATAATAAAGAATGTTCAAGAAATGGGGCCCTATAAATGTGAAACCCCTTCCCCATACAGTTAGAGTATGTATTTCCAAACAAATAATTAAAGAGTATTACAGCTACCTTATAAGTGGGATAGCTACTTCATTCACTGAATACAGAGATGATTCATCCTTGCATAGCATCTGAATATTACTTCCAATTTTCTAGATACTGTACAAGCTTTACTATTTGTGCAGTTTCTGGAGTATCTATGACAAATGTTATATTGACAATAAGTAAGTGTTCTGTGTTTAGTGATAAGATTACATATCTGCTAAAGTATATGGCAAACTCATGAGGAATTCTAGATTGAATGAAGAGAAACTGAGTTTCAAACATCAAGTAATTACCCCACTGTGAGATCCCATTTTACAAAAATAAGCTGCATTAGCCCCACTAGGAGATCCCAATCAAATTTGAGTTCACAAAAATAATCATAAAAAGATAAGATGCAGATCAGGCAGGATAAAATGAAAGAGAAGTGAGGGAAGTGGAAGAATGCAGACATGAGTCATGAGCATACAAGTGACATGTTATTCACTGAAGCAGGAATCACAAAAAAAAGGAGGAAAAGGCTAATGAGTCATCAGCATACAAGTGACGTTATTCACTGAAGCTGGAATCACAAAAAAAGAGGAAAAGGCTAGAGGACATGAATTAACACTAAGGAACAGTACTAATGATTGGAAAATAAACAGGCAGATCATTCTTCAGTTATAAAAATTTTACTAATGAAAAGTTATTCTATGTGAGAGACTTAGGGTGTTCTATGCTGCATGCTTTGACATCTAAAAGTTTTCAACATGATACTGCATTAGGGTGTGATCTACTCCCTAAATTTGGCTTTCGTTCCTTACTTTGTTCTTTCATTACCAGAACAGCTCTATATGAAAGAACAAAGTAAGAAAAGAAAGCCAAACATTGGGAACTTGGATATCAACCCTATAGCCACATCTTGTCAAAAGCTTTGAGATATCATGGCAGCAATTCAAAACACCCTAAGTCTCTTAAAGAGAACGACAGTGCATATGAAAGGATATCATCAGGGGATCTTGCTTGTCAAAACCACACTGATGATCGGAGAGAAAACTGTGAAATTCAAGACGCATAATCCTTTAATATGACCTCTTGCTCATCTATGTTTACTAAGTACAGGAGACCTCACTTAAAACTATGATCCTTAGTTTTGCATGATTAATCAAATCTCAGTCGATCTATGATGGCCTCATTATGCAACAAGCACATATGAAATTATCATTTACCTTAAAGCTATGGTATGGACAGGTTGTCACAAGAGACTTTTAAATGTACAGGAAATCAGGGAATATTTGCTTCAAAGAAATGAGGAGTCTAGCAAAACTAATGACAATATATATGATAATGATAAAAAGAACCAAGTTCATCCAAACATTGTATAAATAAGGTGGTGACACTCAAGACATGTCAACATCGGCAATACACTCCTACTGGGAGTTTTTATTTCTCCAAGCGTGAGTTGAGGCCTATTTCACTTGTATCTGTTCTTATCTTACTCTTCTACAATATTTTCTTTACTTCAAAAACACCCATTTATCAGAGGCACTAAGATATTCATGTACCTGCTTAAGGAGCTGATGAACAAAGAAATGAGAAGGTATTCAAAGACTTTGGATTCAAAGACTTTGGAAAGTGCAGGATCACAACAAAAGAATGACTTTTGGAAAGAGGTACACCTATATCTTCATTTTCAAAAGGTTCACAACAGAGGAAAAGTCATGAACACTTGAAAATGTGGTTTGACCTTCCTTGTATAAGATATTCAGAAGTTTCAGAAGTTACTGGTTCTTTCAAAAAATGAACAATGAGAAAAATAACATTAAGAAATGAACAAGATCAAATTTCAGTTTTAATAGTGAAGGCACAATTAGCTTGGTGCATGAAATATGAGACAAGAATCTCTTGATGACATTTAAGTAAAAAATAAAGATGTATCAACAACAGGAAGATGAATGTGAATGCTTGGATCAAATTAGGAAAATATAAGACATATAAGGAAAAGTTTTCTGAATAGGTTCAAGAGGACTTTATCAATTATCAAAATGTCACAGATACAGCATTAATAATGGATCCCCATTTCAAATAAAACATCCTGGAAATAGGGAGCATCAACTCTGGTATCACAATTTCTAAAACTGATCATACAAAACTTTAGCAACAGATCAAAAGAAATCAATATGAACTACTAAGGTTTTTGTAGATTTGACTCCTGAAAGTGGAAAGAGAAGAGAAAAAATGAAAGAAAATTCCATGCATCACTGTTTGAGGAAAGAAAGACATATTTCAATGGTCAATCCTAATCCTCATGCATCTGGTCTCATTCAGTAAATGAACTCATATTCACATTAGGACACCAAGTGAATGCTTGATAATCATCCACACTGGAGACAATTTGTGTGGATTAGTGCTAGCATAAATGGAAAAGCAGTTCCCAAAGGATGATTCATACCAGTGTGTAAACTTTATCATAACATTGAAGTAGTACGGAAAACAGTGCTTATCTTAATACTGTGCACTTAAGCTGAAAATATGAAATATAAAAGCAAAGTAACTGGTATGACTAATAGAAAATGAAATACAATATCATTTACCTGTCAAAACTGCCAATGACAAGAGCTTGACCACTGGGACTTGAAACTGCACAGGAAAATTCACGTTCAGTTAAGTCCCTGCTGTAGTCAAACTGTTGGTGTATTTTACCATTCTTAGTGTACATAACAATACGCTTATCACATCCAGCAACGATTATGTTGTTGTTTGTCCATGCCATGGCATAGGGAGGTACAGGATGGGATATAATTTTACCCTGAAAAATAACGAGATGTAACCACATCATCCAAGACATTGCTAGGGGCAAACATTGTGCCTACAACAATGTTTCCAAAATAATATATGAACATCATTATATAAATTATGATATTTTGCTCTAAGATGGAACAAAGGGATAAGTTACATATGACTACAGCTATATAATACAAATATGCAATAAGTTGGTATTCTATAAGAGTCACAAGGAAAGCTTAATACAGGTAAAATCAATAAGAATTAAATATGTCATATTGTGACTATCAGAACATTTTCTTGGATAGCATAGCAAGGAAAATTCTCCTATCCAAAAACTGTTCAGTCAAAGTCATCAAACTGGTTTAGAAACTTCAAATCCCCTCTTAATCTTCTCCTTTCCATGGTAGGAAAATTCATGACCTCTACTCTCTCACCATAATTCATCTTTGCAACTCCACCTTTGGACCTTTCCTCAGTTCTTTAGACTTAAGAGAAGTACTCACTCTTGAGAAGCATATTCAAAAGTCTGATAACCAAACTTAAAAAGCACATTCATTTCTGGTCCTGTTTAGATATTAATTGACTTGCTGAACATTTCCTTTTCATATACTTATATGTAATTCAAATATTTGCTAGCAGCCAAATGGTTTCCTGTAGAATTCTCCTGAGGTACTGTTCTCTTCACAGTTTAGGTACAAATGCTGACCCCAAGTTCCTCTCACATAAAGAGTCCTTTAACTAATTTCATTCTAGGTTATGTTCATATCAAGGCCTTTTTTTGTTGTCTCCCATCCTCATTCCTTCGCAGTCATACAAGTTGAATTTCATCAACCTTGCATCAGTCTGTTAAAGCCTCTCAAAATAAATCTATAATGAATATAGTTATTGCTTTTCTTTACTGCTCTCATGACCTTATCATCATCCACAAACACATCTAGAATTGAGTCTAGTACTTCTGGCAAGTCACTTACATACACCACAAAGAACAACACACAAATAGTCACCGCAATCCATTTCCACTCTGTTTCCATAACCTAAATTTTCTTACACTTGTTGAAATCTTTTATTATAAGAGCTTCACTATCTCCAATGAGTGCATGTTTTGCTACTTCTGCAACATCATGATCATTCCTTCATTAATACTGCTAAATATTAGTTCTGGTTCATCACAATGCTTTGGAAGACTTTAAGACATCGTCACTAGGTAACCCTTTCTGATTGCTTGATGGTAAATCCCTACATATTTCCTTGAAGTCACTCCTTATCAGAGTTCAATCCCCTCTTCCTTTGTCATCCCTTTCCCTTCTTGCTATCATCTACCCCTTTGGTCAGATTTTATCAGACCTTATCTCTTTAGTATGTCTCGAAACCAGAACTCAAACAATATCTGGTTTATTTCCTGTAATTTGCTCCTTGGACTCAAGTGTTTTCGATATCTGGGAGTGGACTTAGCAGTGGATGGAACCATGGAAGCGGATGTGAGTCACAGAGTGGGGGAGGGGGCGAAGGTTCTTGGTGCATTGAAGAATGTGTGGAAAGTGAGAACGTTATCTTGGAGAGCAATAATGGGTATCTTTGAGGGAATAGTAGTTCCAACAATGTTATGTGGTTGCAAGGCATGGGCTTTAGATAGGGTTGTGTGGAGGAGGGTGGATGTGTTGGAAATGAGATGATTGAGGACAATATGTGGTGTGAGGTGGTTTGATCAAGTAAGTAATGAAAGGGTAAGAGAGATGTGTGGTAATAAAAA
>JAUTXX010538692.1:367-10734 GCA_032273605.1 Panulirus laevicauda | reverse complement strand
CAAGCAAAGGAACATTTCATTGTCTTAGGAACACATAATATCAGAATATCATCAATTAAAGATTGCTTCAGATAAGACTAAAAATGTCTTTCATAAAGTACATTCCCTGGTAGCAAAAGCTCCAGTAAAATTAAGGTAACTGGAGTAGCAAAGCAAGTTTAAATAATCATTAGAAAACTAAATGCTACGATTGGAAAGCATATAGCAAAAATGAAAATCACAGGAAGCAACTGAAGTTGTAATTAAACTACGTCAATGCATAAAAAAGTTACTAATCACATACTTTAAGCAAACTGTCAATATAGTGTGAATATTTGATTCTAATACTGTAATTATCAGACTTCGTGGCATTGGACATGATGATCAATACATATGTATTGGGTTCTAGGTTATCAACCAAGCACAGAGCCCCTTCAGTCCTCTGGCAATGAGCCAAAAGTAAGACGGGAACTGCGAAAGCAGTCAACATGAAATCAAAAAATTAGAAAAAGGGAGAGCAACATGATACAAATGGAGCACAAGGGATGAAAGAAAATATGTGATAAGCTTTGGCATGAAATGCATGTAAAAAAACTAGTGTATATTATAGAAAAGATAGTTTAAAAGAAAAAGGACAAAGCACAATGAAAGTAAAGAAAAAGAAAGCATACAAGGTGAAACTTAACCATTTTGCTGTTGATGACCTATATCCAGTTCAAGTGTTTTCACATCCCTTCTGATGACCTGTATATAATCCACAAATTTTGATTTCACCCTCCAGCAGCAATGGTGCTCAACAAAATGTTACTTACTTGATCATTACACACACAATCTAGTAATTTAATAGATCTACAGTGTCTCTGCAGGTCAATGCTTATCAAGATGTGAGAGTGTAGGTGTAGAATATGAAAACTTTGTACTCTGAAGAACAAGTAAAATCCCCTGATCATATGGAGTTGTTGATAAGTCAAATATCACCCAGCACCCAGCCCATGTTGACTGATAAAAGCAACCTCAAGGCCTCTCAAAAGGCACAAGTTTATTCTTACTCTAATGAGCATTATAAGTTCTGGTTCAGATAGAGATTTTATCTAATGCCGCTTTCAAAATATTGAAAATATATTTTCAATCTTTGGAAATGCTCACCATGAAGGGAGAGTGGGGTTAAGCACAGAACAGCAAAAGCATAAGAAAGATAGTGTACTGTAATTTCTGAATACAGGATGAAAAATCATACAGGGACACTGCAAGGAGAAAATGGTGAAGAAAATAGCAAAAAAGTAAAGAGGGAACACAAAGAGAAATTGAATGAAACATTTATCAAAAACAATAATATTCTGGCATACAAACTCATATACGGAACTTGGAAATAAATCAGAAAATGGGCTATTATGAAATATTAGAAAAGATAAAGGCAATAACATTCATTCTGGGTCATAAAGGTGAGGATGAGGTCTATGCCAAGGACATTAAATGTCAAAAAGGCTGTTTAATCTGTTTATGGATCAGCTGCGAGGAAGATGAATGCAAAGATCTTACAGCAATGGGCAGGTTTTACAATATGCTACGTATGGGAGAGCATGGGAACTGAATTAGATGCTTCTGGTGGCAAACTCATGAGGGATAACTCCTGAAGCTGGTATCAAACATTTGGAGAGTGTGCGAAGAGATGAAGCTGAGAGTTAAAGTAGGCAAAAGTGTAAAATCATGAGGAATTAGCATGGGGAAGGAAGACCACACAGGATCGTCTGAATGTAAGTTTGAATGGGAAAAAACTGAAAGAAAAGGAGTATTCTTTTGACCTGAAAGTGGGCATGTCTGTACAAGGAACCTAGAGAGTTTAAACGAGTCACAGGGTGGGAGAGGGGACTATAAGGTCCTAGGTGCATTAATAGGGTGTCAGAGACGAGGTCAGTGTCAGTTAGGACAAAGCTGGGCAAGTTTGAAAGTATCTTAGTCCCAGCAGTGTTGTATGCATTTGAGTCTTAGGGTCTGAATGCATAAGAACAAAAGAGCTTGGATGGAAATAAAATGCAAGAAGCCACTGTTGTGTTAGCTGGGTTGATTGCTCTAGAAATGCAGGTGTGAGCTATATGTGGTAGTAAATGTACTCTGACTGAAACAGCTGATCAGGATGCAGAAATGGTTCAGACATAAGGACAGAATGAGCCAATAAAGACTGAACTTAAGATCTATGTGTCAGAAGTGGAGGGAGGATGGGAAAGTATCCACATACAAATACAACTAGATTTTTTTTCTGTAGAAGCAGGCCAGTGCATTGCACTCATCACATGTCTTGCCTGCTGAAAAATACTATTTCACTCTTGTACTAATCATCTTCCATAATTATCATTCCGTGGTTCATCAGGGAATGACTAAAGCCACTTATATAGTTTTCATTACTATGGTTCTGTAGATGCTCCTTGAGTGTTTCTTATTTCTGGTATTGCACTGAAGTCATTCTACATTTTTTTGCTGGATCCTCACTCATCTTTCTCTGATACATGTATGGTACGTTCCTAGACAATAATCTCGACTTGATAATTCTCTATCTTCTTTTCTTATGTGCTTTTACATCTATAACATTCTACTTGATGCCCTTCATCAGAAGCCATACATGTATTATTATGTATCTTTCTCATCTTTCCAGGTTGTTAAATTGTGTTCTTTCAACCTCTTATGGAAGTTAATATGTTCCATTCCATCAATTTTACTTGTGAAAAAATTCTGAATTCTCGGCAGCTTGTTGAATTCCACTTGTTGAAATGTGACCACACAAAGCATCAGTATCCAATTTTGCTTCATAGATCTACATTATACTTTTTCATCATATACAGTCGATGTTTTATTATTCATAAATGTCCCAGGACCCCCTTGAAAGGGAGCTCCTGCAGATCCAAGACTACATTACTTCCAGGAGCAGGAAAATGATCGACTCCTTTGGAATGCACGGCTCCATGACGTGAATGTACTTCTAGTAATAAGCCTCACCAAAGGTGACTTTTCACACACATTTTTACCTTCACTTGCTTTAGGGTACACTGTAAGTGAAAACTCACATATGGTAAGGCTTTATCAGTAAATGAAACAAGAGTATATTTTCATCAAAGAACTTTTCACCTGTCCCTGCTATGGGATGTAGCTCAGCCTTGAAGGTGCAGGAGCCCCTGAATCATCATCAGACTCTGCCCTGCTTGTAATTACATCACAAGTCACAAGTAAATTTGGCATGATTGCATCATCAGAGTACAATATCTCAAAGAACCTCTTGATATAGAGGGATCCATATTTGTAACAAACTCACAGATACAGGTACCCTCATCAAAGTTGATGCTAAAAAAACAGTACATCAAAAAGTGTTACTTATTCTTCAGGGTAATGACAGACCTGAATCTTAAAGGAAAATAGACCTCTGGAGTTAGGAATAACATAATGTTGAGTTTCTCTCTCTCTCTGTATTTGTCAAAATATGTGCATGTGTGGGCGTCTATGTATATACATGTGTATGTGGGTGGGCTGGGCCATTCTTCATCTGTTTCCTTGCGCTACCTTGCTAATGTGGGAGATGGCGATTAAGTATAATAAATATATATAAATAATAAGAAGACAATAATCATATACGATAAAACAATCATCAATTAGGGAATTTTCAAGTTGCCATTACACATAATGTGTACCAACATATTAATTATAAAAAAAGGGAAAGAAGCAATAATGTGGTAAAGAAAAAGTTATTCAAGTTGACAATTACAAGAGGATGAGTTGATGTGACTGAACTCTGCGATGATGCACATTTCTCGTCTTACAAAGATACAATAATAGGAAAGTTTTCAATCATTTAAGTAAAAACGAGAATCATGCACTGATCCACATGATGAAAAACATGAACACACTCGCAATCATATGTTAGTTAACACATCATTAGTCATTACTATGAAGATGAAGCCACAAGACACAGTCCTGCAATACATAAGACAAAGCACATCGCAATAACACTCCCAGGTAAGTAGATACAGCTTTTAAGAATCCAAGAGTGCTGTTCAGAGGAGGAAATTTTCCTCACAGGATGTACTTTAAGGCAATGAAATTTAGAAGTGGGTGCAACAGTTATTCCAGTGTTATCAAGGAATGGTTATCTGTTTGAATAATTTTGGGTGTGACATGTAATGCTCTGCTACAATAGGTAGTACACAGCTCAGTGGTAACTTTGAAAACTTTAAACTTTCCATCATACTAAAATTTTCCTAAAATTTCTGTTGTTCATAAGTATAAGTAAGATAACAACAAAGAGATAGGTTCCTAAGATAAACAAAATTCTACCAAATATGGTCAATTAGTACTGAACTAATATAATCTGTGAGGTGAGCATCGGAATAACCTTATCACTTTCCCAGTAGCATCAGCAGCAATGTCAAGAGATCTAAAATTTCAGATACCAAACATAGTTTGATCACCTAATTCTCAATCAAAGCATATCTGATACATAAAGAATTGCTTATAACCCACTCAAAACACTGGAAATTTATCATGATTTAAAAATTCATGACAATTCATCTACCTACAAGGGAAGAGAAGGTAAGTCAGTGATAAAGCAATGTCATTCAAAACGACACTTACGGTTGATCTTCCAAAGGAGTGATGCCATGGCAAAATTCAGCTTGGCTATCTTACTGAAAAAAAGAGATGAAACCCAGTGTACAAGTTTTGCCACAGAATCCCCAAAGAAAGGCCTGACACTGACAGTTTCTAGGGAGAGGTTTATTTTTTTTTTCTTGACACAGCGTATCAATTCAGCACATTCCTGTAACATTTGCAGCTAATCAAGGCCTTTGAGCTAAACAGTGAAAACAAACTCTATGCAGCATTGATAATGACCATTCCAATACAAAGTTAATGTGTTAATAGCTGTCTACAGGTAGTGATTATGCATACGCTAAAAGATAATCGTTACAACACTCCATCTATAATTACTAGTTCCACATATCTAATATATTTTTTTTCAAATTCAGTGAATTAGTATTGGCACAGAGAAAATCCCAAAAAACAAATTTGGTAAAAAAGAAAAAAGAAAGATAATTCCATATCTTAATAATCCTGCACAGACATGTTCAAAAGTTATATAAAAAATATAATCAGAAAGCAAATAATTGCTCAAAAAAAACACTGTTAGTGTGAGACACTCAAATGAAATTCTATCAATAAAATCAGGAAACACTTTACTTTCACTGCCTAAATTACTATGCCAAAAGCCATTATTGCACAGCACCCAACACACAAAAATCATTCTGTTCATGTTTACTTTCAACTGTCTCCTTTCACCCATTCTCCTAAACTTTACCACTAGCTTCTTGGGCTTCTCTCTAGGGTTTACCACCAGAAGCATGTCCTCAGCAAACAAAAACTGATTCACATCTCAATCCCACCCCTTAACCTTAAGCATAGTTGGTGGACAGCTGAGGAGTCTTGTGATACGATGAAATAGTATTTGTAATGCTAGAGAGATGGGCAATGTCTAGAAGCAAATATGAAAGTCAAAACTCATACATGCCTAGGGAGTGTAGTTTCAGATGGGTTTATGTACGGTAGAGACGAGTTTTAGAATAGGGAGGAATTGCAGCTGTTTAAAGTTGTCAAGTCATTACAGTGTAAGTACAGTATACATTGTGTCTACTGGAGAAAAGCTTATCTGTAAATATAGGGTGCTGAACTGTTTTGGAGAAGTAAAGTTTTTATTTCTACTTTGTGCTTATGACATGGTTTAGATGGGAGTGCTTGTGAAAAGAAGTGTCCAGTGCATTTTGATAAAATTGCAGTGCAAGTATTTTTGTTATGGTATGCAAGTGTTGATTATAACTACCGTACAATTTTACAATGCCCTCCAGTTAAGTTGTATCAAAATCAATGGACAAGTGCTTACCTACTTTCGAGTGCTTACAACAAGATTTTGCCACAACAGAAGTAAAACCCCATCAAGAAACTTCTTTATTCAAAGCAGTCTAGTTCCACTTGCACTGTTTCTTTCCTCTGCAGGACCATATTTCAGTTTGTACATTCATGCCCAATGAATTACAGCCACCATACTTCCCTCTCTATTTCTGGACTAATAATAACATCTATTTTCACTGTCTGTCCATGTCCCAAAGTGATACATGTTACTTCAATTTTCACTCAGATGAAAATCACACAACATAATAAACCTAAATAAACCTACAGGAAGCAGGAAGACAGACATGCCAAGCTTTCGTCTATTTCTGAAGATATTCTTGAGAAATAAACGAAAGCTTAACATCTCTGCCTTACTTTACTTTGGGTTAATCTGAATTTAATCTCCCTGGTACCAATGTGATTATTATAACAAAATAAGACCTTTCACTGCAGCCAAATGCATCATTAGACTCTACCTGTAAGTGGCAACACCACAAGTGGACGTTATCCTCAACAAAGCTGTACAATAACTCGCAAAAAAAGAGTCCAGCACTGTCAAGGACCTTCTCATCCCAAAGAAGCCTACCTTACCCTGTTCTAATATGTAGTGCAAACCTTATTCTTATAAAAGCCCCAACAGAAGGGTCTTAAAATTACATAATAATGATAACTGCAGGTTAAGACGACTCTAAAGAAATTACAGAATTTCATTACATTTGAACAACATGCATGCATACCTTAGTCTGAAATACAAAATTCATAAAGATTTTCTGTTTCAGGGAGAAGCCCAAAAAGTTAATAAAAGGAGCACTTTCAGATTAAAAATATGCAGGCACTGATTTTCCTTGATAATATTAACTCTAAAAGATATATAAAAAAAAATTGTAGTTACAGGTTACTAGAGTAATAAAACCAATTTGAACACACTCAACAACATGATGGGACAAAGCAGACAACAAAAATGTTCGTACATTTTCACTAGAATATTGACATTTAAGGTTAATGTTCACTGCTAGAAGGAGGGTAAGTTCTTCATAGGTTCTGCTGATTTTTAGAAGTTCAACGTTTAAGTCAATCAATCCCACGCTTTCTCACATCTTTATACCCTTTCCCATTATCAACTTATCATTACAGAATAGAAATAAGATTATCCAAACAGCCTATCAGTCTTATTGCATTATCCACATGTTACACTGACATGTAACAGATTTAATGGCATTCCAAGACTTAGCTTCGAGGTACCCCTATACTGTACTGTAATGGAACATCACATGAAATTCATTTCACTTTGTAGAATGAATTATGATATGCATATCTCAACTCTGAGTACCTTGTTTTATCTTGACTAAAATGAATATAACAGACATGGGTGGGTTTGGTTAAAGAAGACTGTGTTAGGTTATATTCTTTCGTATCATTTTTGTTTTCATTTTCTCTTCAATAGCCTAACCCGGGTAAAAAAGAAGTGGTACAGATCTAAATATACAAATCAATATTTATCTTACTTCAAACAAATTGTTTGGTGTGACACACAGTGTGTCAATTAACGCATAAAAAGTATGATACACTCATCATATTCACAATAAATGAGAATAAGTAAAAGTATCTGCGACAAATATTCATGTAATCATTGGTAATACAACACACCCTAAAAATGACCTTTGCCCTTGTTTCATTGCAAGATGCTATAGGAAAATATATTCTAACTTGTTCCAACAAACAACTGCTATATCCACTACAAAACACTGAGAATTATCAAATACCATACCAAGTCTATAACTTTATTTTTAAGCATACAAAATTTATGCTATCTGCATGTCCAATCAAATCAAAAACAAAACTGAATTTGAAATTTTCAATATTGCATCTGTTACTCTGACAAAATTGCAGTTTAAATTTACTTTAAAACTAGCCTTGGGATATCAGTTTGTTTTAAAGTGATAGAGATGAACGGATAATGTAATGAGACTGGCAAAGTATGACTTTGTTATCTATATTTTCTGACAATAAGTATCAAGTCGAGAGTTATGAAGATCAGGGAAACTCTGAGTCCAATTCATATAGAGGTAGGTGAAGCACTTTTAGAAATCAAGGGAACCTATGACATACTTACCACACTATGCCTATGGGTCAAGAATTTAGGTCATGATCAAAATAAAGACATAATCGTTATCATCCATTGCATGATCTCATCTGATTAAATGTGCACTGCTCATGCATTTATGATGGAATTCATTTGTGTGCACATAAGCGTTCATATACATCAGCAACTAATTGCAAACAATACACCATTACAAACACTTCAACAAGTTATATAAATTTTTCAAAAAACTTAAAACTAAGATATTGGTAAACATCTATTGGATTTTGGGTTGTAAGAAGTTTTTAAGGGTTCTATTGACATCTGAACACTTTCTTCTTACTTTTGCATTAATTATCCCAAAATTTCCCTGATTTTCACAGCCCTCCCTATCAACTTACATCTCATTGCCGAGTAAAACTTTTTAAAATGAATTAAATCACACTGCCAGTCTTATCCTACAGCACAGTATATTGATGAAAGAGAAATTCTCTAAATATAGTTTTGAAGTGTATGTAGACTGGAATTTCACCATTCTTAGCACATGAACCGATATGAAGGTAGTGACATGGGCACAACAGCCCTAACCTATGGATTTGGAAACAGATCATGTACACAGATATGTTATACTTAGTAAAAAAAATCAAGACTGAGGAAGCTTGAGTCGTATCAGTTGGATTATCATCGTCTTATCCTACATTAATAATAATGATAGCAAGGAGGGCTGTGATAATCAAGGAAAATGTGGGGTATGAGAAACACATTCAGAAATCAATAGAACTTACAATATCCTCATCCAACTTTATCCAGAGGTCAAAATTTACATTAATCATTATCATTATCTAAATATACCAACAACACTGTCAACATCCTCCTCCCATCACATTAGTTGCATGCCGGTGGAGCAAATAAACACTTAAAATGATATACACAGCCAGCAATTAAACCTCCAACACAATAAGTGCAAACAAAATCACAACATTCAGATATTCTTTCCAACAAAACATTCATATTTTTCAAACAGGACTGACAGTAAAGTAAATCTAAGTCGATATGGGAAGTTACGTAAGGTTCTCATACATCAAACTGATCTATAGACATGTATTGCTTCTTACCATTATACCCCCAACCTACTATCATGTTAGTGGCAACTTTCCAGTTGAAGTTCACATCGCTTTTAGCTTAGGATATTGAGGAATAATACTCGACAACACTAGCATATTGATTACAAGGATACAAAGATTGTGGGGCACAGTTTGCAGCATCATAATTCATCATCTGGAATGAAGTTAGTAAAGGTCAAGTACATACCTGAAAATGTTGGATTAATTAATGTTTTAGCATCAATTTACAAGTGTATAATTAACTTTTACATTTAACATTAATCCAAATTTTCTATAATAACCATAACTCATCATTTCACATAATGACATGAAAATTTTCTGCAATGCAATGGGTAATGTATTCTGTATACGTAACACCAATATTACAGATGTGTCTATTAACATCCAAAATTGAAAACGATACAGTTTAATCAGTTAATTTCCAATGTCTTGTTAAAGAAAATAATCTAAATCACTTCCACTATGTACATGGCTCATAAACCATTCCTATGCTGTCCCTAATATGGAACTTGAGAATCCTGATTCAGTCTAGGGTTAACCCCAAGCCATGAAGCTGGCTTAGGGTTAAGCCATTCGTGGGAGGCAAATCTTATGTTAATTTGTGAACCAAATATTGATAGGATAAGTCGAATAAAATGCATCAGGCACAATCTAACATTGCTATAAAATCTCTCTGAGCCAAAAAAAAAATAAATAAAATTTAAATACCATTTCCGGCAAGTGTAAACAACCCATTTCTCATCCTGACCCCAGTATCACTCCACACAACGCCTCTTCTCCCGTGTTCTTTGGGCTCTAATATCACTAAGGGTCATTATACAATAATACACGTCCCTTATCTACTCACTAGGGGCCTTAATTGCGCAGAATTCTCGCGAAAATCACCGTGGAAGTTGGTCAATATGTTGTCGAGGTTTGTTTAGGGTTGACCGAGGCAGCGAGCTATAGACTGAGTCCCCCCCCCCCTACGGCCGCCATCTTTGTCCTCTAAGCACCACATGTGTCCACAGTTTTGTATACATTTTTTTATGGTATTATTCTCCATGATTTAACGTTTTTATTGGTATTAGCCTTTAAGTACGACGGTACGGTGCTTCAGCACGACGGTACGACCCTTGAACACGACGGTACGACCCTTGAACACGACGGTACACGACCCTTGAACACGACGGTACGACCCTTGAGCACGACGGTACGACCCCCCCCCTCCCCCCCCACCCCACGCCACCTCCAAAAAAACTTCTTTATAGACACCGTCG
>JAUTXX010538670.1:0-10735 GCA_032273605.1 Panulirus laevicauda | reverse complement strand
CCTCCCACACCACATACTCTTAATACCTTTCGCAAAGCATCTCTATCAGCCCTATCTTATGCCTTCTCCAGATCCATTCATGCAGCATACAAATCCATCTGTTTTTCTGAGTATTTCACACACAGCCTTACTTATGGCCTGTGCCTCACATCCTTAAAATATTGTTGGAACTACTATACTATGTCTTTGTTGCTCCTTTTCTTAGAAAAAAAAGAAATCCATTTTTCCCCATATAAGACTTTCATTGCCCTTTCACCTCACCAAACTAAGTATCCATTTATCAGTGATTACTTTATGCATTGAGCGACAAATAATTTGCCTATTCCCTCTAATTGTGGTTCTTTAAATGTGAAGAACCTACCTAACTTAGGTTAGTTTAAATATGATGGGCCTTTTTTTTCATTCAGACATACCCATTTTTGGCCTCCTAGGTAAATATCTTTCCACACATTCGTCAGTGTTCCCAGAACTTAAGTTCCTTCATCCACCCTATGACTCACCTCTTCCTCTATGGTTCCATTGGCTGCCATGTTCACTCCTAGGTATCTAAAACACTTTCTCCATTCATTCTCACACTCCAAATAGCCTGACCCTTAACCATGCTAAACATAATAACCTTGCTCTCATTCACATTTACTTTCAACTTCCTCTTTTCACATATGCTTCCAGACTCATAACTGCTTTTATCCATTCTCTAGGTGTCATGTGTAATGCACCGAAACCATAGCGGAATTTTTTTTTTCAGTTTACCTCGAATCTACGAAGAATTCCACCACACAGTAGCAAATGCAGATTATGAGAAAGATCTGAAATGGTGGAGTAATAACCATGGCGTCAATATGCCAATGAACTGGCCATCATTTGAGGTATGTAGTTGGTGATCTTGGATGATTTTGTGCTTTATCTTTTTTTCTTTTTTTATCAGAAGTAAGATATGTGATAGACTCTTATCAGTGCTGCTCTTTCATATTTAACAGCTTCAGGATATGAAAGTCTCCTGAAAAAAATTTCATATGACTTAAAGGAAGACTAACATGTTTATTTACAGACTTTACATTTGCTGATTTGTGATTAAAAGGATTTTGTCAGTTAAGAGTGAAATCACCATTGCAGCATGTAAGGTTGATCTTACCAGAATAACATTCACTTTGATGAATTCTTGCATAGAATAATAGAATGCATAATTTGAGTCTATTGCATACACATGGTTTACTGATGAGTTGATATAACTGAATTGGAATACTTTGAAAATGGAAGTGAAATTAGATGACAGATTTTGTAAGCTTTTAAAAGTTTGTTACTTAAAAATTAGATTTATGAATGCTCTTCATTAGAATAGCTTTCAGTGATTTTGTAAGAATATTGATAACATATATGATGATGGATTCACCTCACTCCATGTCAGTAATCTGCTCTCAGCTTGCCATAATTGTTGCAAGTTTGCTTCCTTAAGAGTAGAATTTGTATTTGCTTATTTTTGCACAGCATTTGGCACAACATAAATTGTTTTTACATTAATGGCATGCATTTGACATTCAAATTTGATCACAAATTTACAGTTTTCATGTTGGTCTTAAAACTTAAAAAGTTGCATGAGTAGTGTTAAAATTTGTATTTGATGGTTAATGTTTTTCTGTGGTTTTAGTAGACTAATCCCAGTTCCTTAGTGTGATTGTGTGTGAGCTTGCCCAGTCTCCTAGAAAAATTCTGCTGATTAGAGTAAAATGTAACTTTCAGTGAAGTTATACTGAGGCTTCATATAGAATAATTAAACCAAACTTTATGTGAAGTTATAGTTGTTTTTTATTGAAGGTCATAGTTTCATCCACTATAGCATCCAGGAGTTTTCATGATAACAAATTTCATATAATCACAGTTATTCTATATTACATGCATGGATATCTTGACCATAGAATCAGGTGTATCAGTTAATGAAATTTGTCTGCAAATAATGTTCTCATGATAGCATGTTTTCATGTTATTGTGTAGGTTTTAAAACTAGTAACAAATTCTTTCTAGGAGATGGAGTAACTAACTTTCCAAGTATGTACATTGTCACAGATGTCACTTGGTAGGTTATCCTAGTTTAACAGTGTTCAAAATTGGGGCAAGTTTGAATGTAGATTGTGTGAACTAACATGATAAATGCTTCCCATATTTGTAGTTGATGCTTATACAGCTTTGCTTTGTCATCTTGAATCACCAGTGGACCAATACTAGACTTTGTGTGGCACCATTGTGACTTGAATTTCATTTTTCCTGCATTTTTTTTACTTTTTGCCCCTATGCATGTGTGTGCAGGAATATTCAGAAGAATTCCGTGACATTAGCAGCAAAGGCAAGCGCGGTGGACAGATCCCCGAGGGAGCCATCACTTTGTTGAACCAGCGCACCATCAACGATGATTTGCCAGTAATACAGCTCACTGTTTCTCTCATATTGTTCCTTATATCTTGATCAACAAGCCACATTTATTATTTACACACTGACCTAGTACATGTTTCAGCATATATCTAGATTTCCTGGTATTTTCCTTAAATACCTGTAATATTTATTTATTTTTATAATGCTTTGTAGAATACATGTAAGTGTCCATCCTCTGATATAACACAGCCACATTTCTTTATTCAGTTTGATTCTTGTATACATTCCACATTCAAGGTACCATCTAATCAAGAGTTTTTTGTACCATTAACATATGTCTGTATGTGTTGCTGTCCTAGGCCCGTCTATATTCACTTCTGCCATTTGTCAACTTTCAGTGATCAGTAAATTCAAATGAAAATGTTTCTGATCCCCTGTATATGCCTCCAGCTGTCCAGTTCCCCTCCTGGTTTTTCTGAAACTTAGATACTGACCCTGCCACAGACCCTGACATTGTGGAGTACATTAAGAAACTCCCAGCTTACTGGTGCTCTTTATCTTCTCCTTAACTGTTTAGCTATATTCTTTCACCCAGTTATGAACACAGGATTGCTTTGTTGCACCAATTTCAGTCACTTAAAGATGATAGTATGTAATTATATAATCATAACTAGATTATTTCATTAAAATTAATTCTTAACATGTCACCTGTCTTATAGGAATATTTTCTGGGATACTGTGTTGTTTAGTATGGCTAATGTATAATGTAATATGAAATGGTACGAGATTGTATAGTATTCCAGTAGATATATAACCTGTTGCACTTGGTCTGAAGTAATGCTTATAATCTTTGACTAATATTCTAAGCTCATAAGCAGAAGACCTCACAAATTAAATCAATTATTAGTTTGCCTTAATGCTTCTTTGAATTCTAATTGTGAACAGAAAATCATAATTGTTGCCCTTGGTCACAGCTGATTGCTCTACCCGGGAGAAGTGAAGATTAAATTCTTTTCTCCATACTTTTCATAATTTTTTTTATTAAAAGATAGCAGTTTCTGTAATCTTTTCCATCTTTTCTTCTTGCCTTCTTCATCTGTCTTCTTCATGTGTACATACTAAGTCAACTTTCATTCTTTTCATGTATTATTTCTCTTTTGTGTAAACTGGTGGCATGTACCTCAACTTTATGACAGACTAAACATTGAACACTTTTGCAAGTATTCAAGTGTTGCTGGGTCTCTGACACTTAAAGGTTGTGGAAATGGTTTGTTGCAAAAATGCTTTGGGATGATTCTGCATGCAACAACATGCTTTACGGGCTGGAAGTTTTGCACATAAAACACTTAAGTATTACAACCCTATGTGATTTCTCTATTTGGCAACAAGACAGAGACTAATTTGACATGTGTGAAGTACAAGGCACCTCTAAGAATTTCATTGGATTTTTAATGAAATTTTATTCCATACATCATTTATATTTTTCTTAAAATCCTAATGATGAAAGATTATATATCAAGCAAATTAAGTGGAATGTTATTTACTAAGCTTGTCACCATTAAGGAAAAGCTGGGGGCAGTAAGTATATGTATGGCTAGCCCAAAAGCCTCTGGGCATGATTTCAGGTAATGTAACAGGAATTTACACGGAAAATGATAAAAGTACAGACTTACAAGATTTTTCTTGATTTTGAACAAATCATATATACTGCAGCAAATTTTTAACATTGTGCTTAAGTTTGAATGTATATTGATTCAAAAGTAGGCCTAATTACATGATAGAAACTGAAGAAATATTTCCCATTACTTACGTTTCATGGCATATGTGATCAGCTTTGTCCTGTTTGGGAAAAAATGGATGGCAGCTTCACAAGATTTCAGACGTAGAAGCTGCAAAAATGTATTTTTTATTTTAATGAATTTGTTGGAATTCTCATTTCCAGAAGTTTGGTTTTTTCTTAGCTCAACACTGATGGCCAAGTGTGTGTGCGCACATTATGAATCTTGGTTTTCTCCTTGATCATCCACATAGTTTTTGAAGTGCGGATCATCAATGATGTTTGATCATCCTCATCATGAGACTGTCAGAAATCCTGTGATGTTGCTTTTCATAGATTTGATCTCTAAGCTCCCATTGATTGGCTCTTCTCCAACCTTGTGTTGTATCTCTGTTCTGTTGATTGAGCAACCCAGATCAAGAAATTGAAAAAACACAGAAAAACTTCACAAGCAAAATTGATGCTTTGGAGCACATGAGCTGCCATGAGAGGTTGAAAAAATCAGACTGTTTATTCAAGAAAGGAGGAGGTAGAAATACTTGATGATTTATGAATGGCAGCAAGAAAAAAATGCATGAAAAGTAACATTTGTAATCTGAAAGCTTACCAGCTTGGAAGATACAGAATTATCAAGAGTGAAAAAATTCTTGGTAACATACTTGGAAGATTTTTGTCTTTTTTTCATACTTGATTGCCATTACCCATGTTAGCAAGGTAGCGTCAGGTACAGACATAGAGTTTGCATCCACTCACATCCATTCTCTTACTGGCACATGTCATGCACTGAAACCTCAGCTCCCCATCCACAACCAGGCCCCATGGACCATTCCATTGCTTACTCTGGAATTTCACATGCCCTGATTCAGTCCATTGACAGCAAGTTGACCCTAGTATACCACATCGTACCAATTCACTCTGTCCCATGCATTCCTTTCACCCTCCTGCATACTCAGGCTCCAATTGCTCAGAATCTTTATTCACTCCATATTTCCATCTCCAATTTGTTCTCCCACTTCTAACATATATCCTCTTTGTCTTCACTGGTTCTCTCCATATGTCCAGACCATTCCAGCACACCTTCAGTTCTCTCATCCACACTTTCTTTTTTATTACCACACCTGTCTTTTACCCTTTCATTTCTTATTTGATCAAGCCACCTTACACCACATATTGTCTTCAAACATTACATTTCCAACACATCCACTCTCTTCTGAACAGCCTTGTTTTTAAAAAGCCCATGCCTTGCATACATATAGTATTGTTAGCACTATTACACCTTCAAACATACTCATTTTTATTCTCCCAGATAACTTTCTTTAGTGCTCCACTTCCATGGTTCCATTTACTGCCATGTCCACCTCCAGGTACCAAGAACACTTCACTTCCTCCAACTTTTCTCCATTCAAACTCACACCCCAAGTAACATATCCTCCAACGCTGCTAAACCTAATAACCTTTCTTTTATTCACGTTTACTCTCATCTTCCTCCTTTTGCGTACTCTTCCAAATTCTTTCACCAGCTTCTGTCATTTCTCATTCGAATCTGTCACCATCAACAAACAACAGTGGACTCACTTCTCATGCCATCTCTTCCCCCACAGACTGCACACTCATCCCTCTCTCCAAGATTCTCGCATTTACCTTTGTCCCTATCTCATCCATAAACAAATTGAACAACCATGTGGATATCACACACACATGCAACACACCATTCACTACCCTTTCTAATAAGCCCACCTTCCATCTTTTGCATGCTACATGCATCTCTTGCTTAGGCTAGCACTGCTTCCCTAAATACCTCCCATTTCTCACCAACTCCCCTCTCTTCATTTGATTTCACCTTTTGCCATTCTACACTCAGTTTCTCCTGATATTTCTTCATACATGTCTCTCTTTCAAGCTCACTTGTTTTCATTACTTTTTCTCACCGATTGTATCTTTTTATGAGAAGTTATTAAAAAAAAAAAATACAAGTGACCTGCAAAAAGACTTGTAAGAGCAGTAGCATTAAAAAGAAACAGTGTAATTCATTAAGCAAGAAATGTAATGAGAACTTTGTGTTATCTGTCTATCTGTATATCTGACGCCTGTTACCTCCTAGAACTCTCTCAAGGGAGTGGCCATGACAACAGAGTCTTCATAAGTAATGAACTCCAGTGCTGCTTCTTACCCTTTAATTCCTCACCTTTAGCAGGTCACCGGCCGAGGGAAATTCGAACGTAGTGTTTGCAGAGGCTCCAACCTGATGTTCCAACTGACTACTACCTAATGTGTCTTCCTAATGTTCCAAACTACTACTTCTATATAATGCTCCCACCTAATGTTCCAACCTACTACTACTTAATGTTTCTACATTTTGCACTAGCCTAAATGTTTCTGCCTACTATTTCCATCTATTGCTCTTTCCATTTTGCGAAAATGCAGGGCTAGTCCATAGTGCTCACCACAGAAAATTTTAGTTAAGGAGAATGAGCTTTGTGAGTTAAGTGATGTCAAGTGGTACATATGACAAGAAGAGATTGTATGTTTTGGACAGAATGCTGGTAGTTCACATGTGGAAAAGGCTGAAGGAAAAGATAGCTACATGAATCAGAGGAATGGAACATGATAACCACTGAAGTTCTAGCTCACTACAAAGCAGTCACTAACCCTTCCAATACCCAGACGGGTAATACTGGTAGTATGTTCTCAAAAGTGTGTTCATTTCTTCCCTCTCAACTGTGGTATTCCTCAGGAATATACCATCTACTCTTCTTTCTTTTTATCAGTAAATCATTCTCCAACACATAACCCAGTTTACCCATATGTTAACAACTCAACTCAGCATTCTGCCTCCTTTCTTGGATCCACTCCATTTTTCTTCATTAATATGAGTCTAATCTCATCACATTTGCTATAGACTTTGATTTGTATAAGATTTTATAGTGAGAAAGACATAACTTAAGTCAGGCTTAATGCCTATCAAACCCAGTATCTTATTTCTCCTTCAAAAACTTGCAGCATTCCCATATAATAGATTGCTCACTGATTCTGCATGTCAACACCATAAACATCCTTGGGATCATATTAATGTCTTAGGTGTTTTGGAAACCTTTTGTTATTCAGACAACTGAGCCTGCCTCTAGAAAACAGGAAGTCTTCATCTGATGCAGATTTTTTTCTTGTGTTTCTCAAATCAGAAAAACAATTGATTGTAAAAAGCATTCCCTCTTGTCAACCATAACAATCTGACCTCAAAATTTGATACACTATCCATGCACTATGCTACTGGCTCTCTTTGCTTCAGCTATAATTTTCGTTTCCTCCCTTAAGAGCTAGGTGCCTTCCTTTGTCATTAAGTGAGGAATGCAGTACTTCACAAGTCACTTCATCACATGATTGCTTTGTGACCATTGGTAGTCCAAGGATAGATCATCGAGATTTAGTACACTACTCATATAGTAAAATCTGTACTTTCTCTTATACCTCCTGATACTTGTGGTATGCCCTTTTTTAAAAGGCAGATTTTTCACCTCATAACCTCAAAGGTTATGAATACTACTTTTTTCCCTTTTTCTCTTTTTCCCTTTTTCTGATTATTCAAGGCCTGGCCTTGGTAAGGACTCTTGTCCAAGACTAGAGCTTGTAACGTGAAAATATAATAAAGTTACACACCAAGCATGAAACACAAGGAAATGTGAACTGAATTGATAGTTTAGACATCCAGTTAATTGTTAGGAAATTTTATTTTTGTCATTTTCAAATAGTACTTAATGTCAAGAATTCCAATGTAATGGTTATAGCATTAATAGGAGTATGCATTATGTATGTTACAATTTGGTGGAATGTGATTTTTATCAGTCTTATAGCATGCCATTTGTATCTTTTTCTGTTTGTTTGTGTCAGTTGCATTCCCATACCCATATTACGGTAGGTGCTCTCAGAATCATTCTCAAGCATTTCACTCATCCAAGAGTATCCATGCCTTTAAGTGGGGAAGACACAGTAACCATTTTTGAAATATTTAATGAAGAATTAGGCATGATCGTTTGGCTGCCAAAGAAGTATAGGGTTACCACATAGTAGCACTAAGAAATATGTTCTTTCAAAAGAATGAGGGATTCTTCAGCAATTATGTGTATGAAATGTGTAGAAATAGGAAGATAAGAAAAGACACAGGAAGGTATAAATGAGAAAAAAAATTATATGAAGGATGGTACATTTTTTAAGGTGATATAGAAAGGGAGAATTTGTCAGATCCTGAAATGAACTGCAGTGTGAATGTGGCCAAAAGGAAGGGCCATAATGAATAAACACTTCTCCCATGTTAGGGCTTCCATGGGTATTAATAATTGATGCATGTGTTTTGATAGATGATTCATTTTTTAGAAATATTTACTTTGACTAATTTTTAGAATTTTATAGGAAAACTTTATTTTACTCATGATATTATTGATACATTTACATGAGAATACTTGTTCATTTCCCAGAGATTTTATTGTTTATCTGTGTAGTATATTGCGTCCCTAAACACCTTATGTAATGTGTGCGATATAGTTTCATAGTTTTGTTTTATTGTCCCTTTCACCAAATGATTTACCTATGATTAGGTAGCATATCATTTGGATACATTTTTTGACAGTTTGTTGTAAGAATAGGTTCCCTCTGGAAGTGAATGAACAATTAGAAGATTTTGACTGATACTCATCTCAAATTTTGAGCTACAAGTACACTGCAGTTAGTTAACATTCCTTCAAAACTTCACCTTTATTGTATTCATTGTCATACTCCATATCTCTGTATTTTCTCGCACCCTAAGTCCTCCTCACCATTTCCTCTATAATTTAGTATTTTGATAATGATTTATATACTGGTACAAGACAAAACATTATGCATGATGTAAGTATGATAATATTTAACATATACTATAGCTTAGTGCATGTCTCATAATGCTTACTCATCTTAAACATTAAGCTTGTGATACTTTTTCTCAGCATTACCATTAGATAGGAACTGGGTGACTGTCATGTTGATTATTTCATATTTGTTCCCAGTGACTGGTTCATTCATTTTAGAATGTCATTGATTACAAAGCTGATGGTTACCCTGTTTCTAGATAATGATGTGTTGATATGCCAGTGAAGTTGTAGATATTAATATTACTTTTGTTAATGTTATCACATCTTTGGATAATATGATAGTAAATTATAATTTCATAGACATTCTTTTTAGTATTTCTCCAAACTTCCAAACAGTCATACGTATTATGTGAGTTCAGTATTTTTCTCGGTGTGAGAAGTCTCTTCTGAGAACTGCTCTTGTTCTGATATAAGATATTTCAGATTTGTGAACTCTTTAACATAATAACTGATATTTTTTGAGAAGATGAAAAAGTCATACAGTAGAACAATGATTATTCAAGTGTTCTGTATTGTGCCATTCTCAGATTCTTTTTATGAATGGATATGAGTATACGTGATTTTCTTCATGATAATAAATCATAAGAAATCAGTATCAGGTTTACCCAGGAGTGCATATGAATTAAAAGGATGTAACTGAATATCTAAAAACTGATTTAGAAGTAAACAGTAAGCTATTTGGATTTCCAATTGCACAATACAGAAGCAGCAGTCAGTATTAAACACATTGTTAATAATGGTTGTGATAACATTAATGTTGAACACTTGTCCTGCATCTTCTGTGGTAAGGGCCTGCTAATGCTTCCTGTATTGGTGATATATAGTCTAGTAGCTTTGAAATTTGCATGAACTTATTTTGTTATGAAATGTAGGCATTATACCCATTTTGAACAGTGAGCCCTTTAGATAGTAATTCTTAGACTTTTCTGATTAGGAGTACCTCAGTTATCAGCATTTTGTTGAATTGATATTGGTTATTTTATGGGCTAAGATTGTATAATTAAAGAGCTGCACTACAAAAGGATTTGATAGTTATCAAAATTGGTCCCTCAGTTGATTTCCAAAACTAGTATATTTAAACTTCTTTCTTATTAAACTATATCTTTAAACATAAAACATTTATTATATTATTTGTTTATTTGATATATAAAGCCAAAGCAAGATGTCAGTGAAACCTCAACTAGGCTGTCAAAAACTTTCCAGGATCACAACATAAAAGCCATTTATGTAAATTCTGTTCTGGGCTGTCAGAAAGTTTTCTGGTAGCACACAAGCACTATTTTTTTTCCCTAAAGACATTCACAGCAGCCAGCAGAGGTAACTATCTTCCTGCACCATTGCACTTGTGAGTTACCAGATGGCAACTCTTATTTCATGATTTACAAGACTCTTTTACAAAGCCCATAAGACACATGGTACTGTGTTCACGTACTGGTAAGTTCAGCTTTTAGAACTCGGGCATAAGTGACCCAGCTAAAGTTATGAACTGGTTTTCTCAGACAATTTGTTTACCATGGATTTACCAATCTATTCACTTGCATCAGGATTTATTTTTCCACCATTCCTTCAACTCCTCTTCACCCCATCATTTAAACTCTTCTTGAAGTAGCCTGTTTTGAAAAGAGGGAGTGAAAAAGATTTTGAGTGATCGGGGCCTGAACATGCAGGAGGGTGAAAGGCGTGCAAGGAATAGAGT
>JAUTXX010538661.1:0-10735 GCA_032273605.1 Panulirus laevicauda | reverse complement strand
CTAATGACCTTCCTCATAGGTCGATGGCCGTAAAACCCAACAAACAACAACAACAGCTCTGCCGTGTGTGGTGGCAACGAGAGTCTAACGTCAACAAACGACTGACGCTGCTTCATTGCTGTCAATTTCCTTCGTCCTTGCAGTTCAGGTATGGGTCTATTATGTACGACTGGAAAGGCGAAGCTGATGGATCTATTTGATATGCAAGGAAATTGTATCCACGTCGTCATGAATTCATTTTTACATGTTTATGCTGCTAGACCGACTGTATCTTGTCATGTCTTTCTCTCATCCGTCTCGTGTCGTTCAAGAATGCCCTGGGTACATTTTCAGCAGTTAAAGACGGTCTGTATTTTTGTATCTGTTATGTTTCATGGTTTCTTAAAATTCCTCACGTATTTTTCATTTGCGTTTCGGTGCTTCATGCTCGGGGTACCAGAGGCGGCCCGGACCATCATGCTTCACTATCCCCCTCCCTCAACCAACGTTCTCCTGCCCACCCTCACCCCGCCATCAACCTGGTCTCATGGTGGTGTCACCTCTAGCAGTGGCCATGTCATCATTATCATCATCAAGCCATGGTGTATCGTCATTCATCATTAGTCTTAATTCGTGAATTTTTAATATTGCCAACTCGGGTCAAACTAACACCAGCACCACACTCAGTGTGGTCTGCCTCGCGCCCTGGGCTCAGATGACGACTCCGTTCACCCACGTTGGGTTTCGAACTATCGAGTCGATATTCTCAGGTTCACATGCCACGCAGAGCAAGGAATGACACTATAATAACTTGTCGTTATGTCTATCGAAGACGAAGTTAACACCAGTTACAGTGAGACGGTGGGGATCGGAGCCGAAGTTAACACCAGTTACAGTGAGACAGTGGGGATCGGAGCCGAAGTTAACACCAGTTACAGTGAGACGGTGGGGGTCGCAGTAGCGACCACCAAGTGATAAGCAAACCTCCGGAGACTGAGGGTTTGGAAGAAACTTGAACTGAGAGCTTCGAAGCAATGAGTCGATACTCCTTGAGTCCACACCTCACGGAAAGAGAGGATTGACAACGCTGACTGTCCCGGATGGTAGCGGCCGTTCATGTTACTGGGGAATGACCAGCGCTCCTGCTAGAACCTTATACTTGATGTGTAGGTGTGTGGTATCATGGTATCATACCATCATGGTATCATACCATCATGGTATCATACCATCAGGGTATCATACCATCATGGTATCATGCCATCATTGTCACTTGTAACCTATTATATTTTCATTATCATGGTACTTCAGTTATTCCCAACTTTGTACTGATGAAAACGATACTAATATTATAAATGGCGACTATGATATCTGTTCACCTTTGAGGGACAGGAGAGAGAGAAACGCACTTCACATACAGAAGTTTATTGGTTAGCTTAACATGTCAGGAAACATAGATTGGGTTGAGAGGATAATCTAATTGTATGTACAACTATTTACAAGTGGGATGTAGACTGTAATCCTATATATGTAATCCTATATACACCTCACCACAGGCCAGTTAGATGAAGTATACAACCTCATTTCTCTTGGTCTTCATTGATGTAGAGACGACCCAGTCACAGTACCGGATAATTGTCAATAGAGAACTCACAACTGAAGCGCGCCAAGACCTGGGAGGGAACTATGTCTTCTTAGCAAAGTACAAGGGGGTACTTTTTTTCCTCACATTTTCACATCTGAGGACAAACTACTGATCATTATTTCTGTAAATGTTCAGGTGAATCTATATGACGTTGCGTGGACCCAGATCTGTTCATAGGTTACAAGATTAAACCAGACGTACCACCACACATCACCTCGTTGCTCTACTGAAGGTGCAGGAGGGGTGTTGAAGGTGCAGGAGGTGAGCACTCAGTGGATGTTGATGCGAACATTTCTCCTGGTTCATCTACGAACACTAATTCGAGTAGATGGAACAATTCACAATAGTCACAGATCGCGTCTGTTCTTTTCGTATATTTCTGTCGAAGGAGACAACAACCACGTCATTGCCGTCAGGGATTACAACCACGTCATTGCTGTCAGGGATTACAACCACGTTATCACTGTCAGGGATTACAACCACGTCCTTATCGTCAGGGATTACAACCACGTTATCACTGTCAGGGATTACAACCACGTCATTGCCATCAGGGATTACAACTACGTCATTGCCGTCAGGGATTACAACCACGTCCTTATCGTCAGGGATTACAACCACGTCAGTTGCGTCAGGGATTATAGCCACGCCAGTAGCGTCAAGATTACAACCACGTCAGTAGCGTCAGGATTACAACCACGTCAGTAACGTCAGGATTACAACCACGTCATTGCCGTCACAAATTACAACCACGCCAGTAGCGTCAGGGATTACAACCGCGTCAGTAGCGTCAAGGATTACAGCCGCGTCAGTAGCGCCAAGCCCTTCTAACCCGGGTGTATCTCCTCCTGTAGTCATGAGTTTTGATCTTATTTTCGTGTGTCGTGTCCTGGAAGAGGAAGAGGCAGTGTCTTTGTGTTTGTCTTGCTGTCTTATCCATCTCTCTGGAACCTCCTTACCAAGTGACAGATCCGACACAGATCGGTGCTGATAACACTCTTTGTAGCACTAGTCTTGGGACATGTCCCTTATAAGCTACACTGTCCATGAGATATTGATGCTCATATCTCTTGTTTTGTCTTCAGTGTGAAAATGATAAAGATGCTGAACGTCTGTTACTTATGCAATCATCAACTTCTTTTTACTTATACAATATCGGACTGGAAGAGTGAAGACAAAATTCCCAGGGAAAGTAATTCATACCAGTTTCCACAGCAACGTATTATTTCAGGAGAATTCTCTGCACGTTCCGTTGGGAAGTTAGATGGCTACAGGCGGGTGATGCCATGGCATATATCCTCACCTTAGCCATGATTCCCTGCCGTTGTATCAGTATTATGTGTGCAGAATCTTCTCAAGATTGAGCCTTCTACCATCTTGTTGTTTGAGGATACTTTACGTCAAGGCTGTGACATCACAGCACTGCATGGATTGCTGTGTCGTGAACTCTCACCACTGGAAGCTGTGGCTGTGGATGGCAGTAGGGTGTCCTCAGGAGAGGCGCTGGTGTTAGTAGAGGTCAGTACTAGCAGAGTGACCAGCACTCGGCGGACGGAAAGAAGCCAGGACTGATCACCTCACAGCTCCAACTGGGACGTCTTGGCCTGATTTTAGGGTTGTTGCAGGCAAGGTGTAGAGCTCCCTGCCTGGGGAATTAACCTACAGGGAAGGGAGACGGAGGGAAAAGGAAGGGAAAGGTAGGGAGAGTAGGGGAGACTGTGAGAGTAGTGCTGGAGTAAGTGGTTAAGGTCGTTTGAATGACTTCAACGCTGTGGATGGTGGTCAGGATGGGTCGAGCGTTGAAAATGACCCGGAAGACGCTGGTAGAAGTGGTGGTGATGTCCGTGACGACGGTGACGGGCGTGGAGGAGACAGTGGTCTGGGGCTGCTGCGGCACGGAGGGAAATCCGCCAAAGCCGTATGGGTTTATCAGACGAAGGTATGCCAGCTGCTGCAGCTGCTCCGGTGTCAGGCCTGGCGTTGCCACAGCGGGGTCTGCTTGTGGCGTTATTTGTCCCGAGGCCAGCTGAGGGATAGCAGGACTCTTCTGTTGTTGCTGTTGTTGCAGCTGCTGACGCTGCTGAAGGGCCGCTGCTAGCTGAGGATGTAACTGTTTCTCAAAGACCTCAGGGTTGAACTGACCACCAGCTAGTTCAGCAAGGTTGGGGTCCTGGATGGGGAAGCCAGGCGGTGGACGAACACGAGTGCCACTCGTCGTGTCCACAACTTCGCCATTCTCATCGTACTCGACCTCCCCCGGGAGGAGTGACTCGTCGTTCTCAGTGCCCTCTGCCAACAGTTGGCCATTGAACTCGTTTAGTGAGTTCTCCGGGATAAAGGAAAACGCCTCGAAAGGCGGCATCGTTTTGTGGGCAGTGACGACCCTGGTGATGTGGTAAGTCTGGGTGAGTGTGTGATAACTGGTCTCCCCAGAATGCAACACGGGCAACACCGACGTCTTCTTCATAATTTCTGTTGTGCTGAAAGTCTCTGTTACCGTCTCTAGCACCGCAGAGATGTCGTTCGCGCCGAGGTCGACTGGCGGCAGTGTGGACACGTCGCGCGGACCATCATCCAGAATGTTTTCGAACAGCTGTGTCTGGTAGAGCTGGTCCTCAGGAGGACTCGGGTCGGATGTCCCTTCAATGCTATGAGTGACGGTTTTGGTGAAGGTGACATAACGTGTATTCTTGGTGGTGCCAACGCGAAAAGTGTGGAGGGAGCGAATGGTCGCCACCTCGAGTAAAACTTCTGTGGCACCGTCTGCAGGAGTGCTGGTCACTACCTGGAGAGTTTCCTCCTGGACTTGTTCATTTATGGGTTCTGCGGGAGTTGGTCGAGAGACACGTTCTGTTGTGCTTTCCAACACATACTGTTCTTCGTCGTATCTATCAACAGGATTCAAAGGACGTCTATTGATATTTGATTTAGGTCTTGGCGAGCTTCCGAGGCGCCAGCGATTCGTGGGTCGTCCCTGGCGTCTGGGACCAGATGGAGTGGCCCGCGGTATGGGAGATCGCCCGCCGCTGTGACGCCTTGTTGCGGACGGCTTGAACCGCGGTCGGTATGTTGTCGGTTCCAATGTCTGCGCATAAAAGGTACTGACGGCCGGAGTTTTCTTCACAGAGGTTGCCCCTTGAAATCTGAAGGACGGACGCAGGTTAGATCCAGCCCTCTGCAAGTCGTGTTCTTCTTCTTCATCAACATATGGATCCTGCGCTAGACGAGCGCGAGTCCTAGAACTGGAGTCATGGTTTGCACCTCGACGCTTGGATAAAGCAGACCTCAGTCGTGATTGTATGAGGGACTCTTCATCCTCATCGTTCCTGCGGCTGTCACGATCGCTGGTAGGTGGTGCTGAGAACAGGGACTCTAAAGGCAGGGAGGAGGTTGTTTCAGGGTTGATGAACTGTGTGGCTGAGCCTTTGATGACAGACTTAACAGTCTCGTAATCAGGGAACAGAGATGGGCTAGCAAGGTGGATCTCTTCCCTTGGCGTCGTGTGGAAGATATGAGAGGTGCTCATAAGTACTTGCGCGTACTGTCCGCCGATGTAGGTGCCGATGACACTAGTTTCGTGCACTGTGGTGAGGCCGTCCGACACGATTGTGCCTCCCAGCTTGGTAACGAGACCTGTGGGAAAGCTGACGTCGTCGCTCACCAAGGTTGAGCTGTACAGATCCTCAAATGCCGTCGGCTCAACCTCATATACGTCAAAAGACTCTTGAACGTCTAAGGTTGGAGCTGAAGCTAGGAAGTCATAGTGTTCACTGACCTGCCCTAGTTCATTGTTAACGGCAGTGCTGAAGGGACCAAGGACACTCAGTGAAGCGAAGCCCTGTACAGCACTCACGATAACTTCTGAAGGAGTGGTGACTGGCACTGAAGACGAAAACGGCTCTTTTGTAGTTGTTATTCGTTTTGTCAAAGTGCCCGTCCCCTCAATAGTGATGGGCACTATGGTGGAGCCACTAAAGGGCCTTCTCGGGGCTGACACCTTCTTGCGACTGGTGAAGAAGTTAAGGTCCAGTCGTCGACGGGAGCCGGTAGACCCAGACCCGGACCTGAGCTTCTGGGTGCGGCGGAAATTAGTGGGAGTCCTGGCTGGCTTGGGAAGCTCAGTCACCACCTGTTCCTCCTCCTCCTCCTCCTCCCTCCCTGCTGGTAATTCTTCCACCAGGTCATCTCCCACGTGCTCGTCTTGCACCTCCTCATACACCTCCACCTTAGGCGTGGCAGAGAAGAGCTCTTCGATAGCCAACGCTGAGTGAGGCTCGAAGAAGGACGACTCGAGTGTGGATGAGGTGTGGATACGGAGACTTGGAGGTTGAGTGGAGGGCGCAATTGTGGCCGCCAACTTCGGCACTGTGGGAGTGGGCGTGAACCGGGAGGACTGGCGAACGTTGAGAGATGTGCGCGTTGTTGCTGGCAGCGGCGAGCGGGTCTTGCTTAGCTTGGGCTCTGCAGTAAAAAGAATATAGTTTAATGAAGGATCAGGACAGAAGTGAAGGATTTCACCAGCCACCAGAGACGTACCAACCTCACACGTCTGACCCACAGTGCCAAAAGAAAAATACACGATGATCTAAAGATTAAAGAATGGCAGCAAGTACCATCATAAGATTGTTTGATTAATGGTCCTCCCATACATTGTGTACTGGTCCTCCCATACATTGTGTACTGATCCTCCCATACATTGTGTACTGATCCTCCCATACATTGTGTAATGGTTAGTGATCTACATGAAACACTCAACATGTGGATCAATACCTCAAGGCAGATCGATACTCTGAGACTCTGACTTAAGATTACTCTGACTAAAACGGACAGGGAAAGAGATCGCTGGTACTGGCTAAGACCCGTACAGCCGTGCCACATTCCACCCCTATGGTCAAGGTCTGCAAGATCTCCAGAAGGAGGATACCTACTGGCGCTCTGGCTCTGGGGCGTGAAGATCATGACGGTGGAACCCACGGTCGTCGTGAAGTCCAGGAAGCCATACACAGTCTTGGTCACGAAGGCTGCGGCCGCCGCGGGGACCACGGCCGTGGGCAGTGGGAGGGAGGCTATGGGCGTCGCCTCCACGACAGGTTCTTCAATTTCTCCATCTGGATTGTACACTGGCGCCAGCTGGGCCGACGCCGTGAACGCTGGAAGACGAGGCTGGATTAGTATACTGGCCAGGGTAGAGATCATGTAGCTCTACCTGCTATATATCGCCTTGAAGAGAGCGATCAGTTCTATGTTATTGTATATTACAATACTACTCAGGGGTATGTATGTCATAGATCCATTGTATGATGAGGATGTCATTAGCTCTTTCAAATAGCAAGTCCATCAAGTGATAATGGGCAATAGCTAAACTTGGTGTCGCATAGACCTGTGGCTCAGGCTCCAAGAAATGTTAGGAACGAGTCTCGTCTGATCAGGTGATTGCTTCATTCACGGATCCCGCGGTCGTCCATAGTGACCAGTGAAGGAAGTATTCACATCACCATCCACCGACATTCCGAACATGATCATGGTGCCAGAAGATGAGGATAATGGTGATACAGTGATGGTGTCTGAAGTCTGAGGTGTTGGTTTTTAATCATCCTATTTCGCTCTATCTAAACTTTTTAAGAATCACTGAAATTAGTACATAATCATCATGAAAGTATATATTACCTTGGGCATGCACGTTACACTATCACATGAAGCATGTAAACATGAAGCTATGAAGTAGTGCTGTGTGAGGCATGAGAATATGCTCAAGCGAAGGGAAGAAGACTGCCTGTGGAAACTTAGATTCTATCTTTAAAAACATTCATCATCATCTAAGCGGCAATCAATCATTCCTCTCATCAATGTGAATTATGTTTAGTTCTTGAAGAAAACAGCACAAAAAATAATCATGGATTAATGTTCATGAGAAGCGAAAGAGATGACAAACAACTATTTAAATGGTGGCATAGAAGGACACACACCTCCCAGAGAAGCAGAGTCGCCTGGGAGGAGGCGAAGCTAGAAGTCAAAAGAGGACTGCGCTCAACACCCTTCGGGAAATCGTATACATCCAAAGAATGGCCAAAGTAGGTCAGCCTTGCCAGGCATTGCGAGGTAGCGCCAGGAACAAAGAAACGCTGCATTCGCTCACATCCATTCTCTTCCTGTCATGCGCAGTGACGCTGTATTCTTGGTGTCATTTGATGTGACATTAGACATCTTGATTTTGAGAACGTGCTGGAAGAGCACTTGCGAAGGGAGAGACCACCGGTGACATGAGCTACATGCCAGCACCTCAGTCACGCGCAGCAAACACAGGAGTGGCGCGTGAGTTGGTCTGCTGAGTTAACCTCCTGGGGTGAGGGACTGTATGTCTGGTGAGGGCGGATCTCATAGCAACAACAGCAACACCATTCCTGGCATCACTACAGACTCTACAACACCTTACGTCTCATCACTACAGACTCTACAACATCTTACCTCTCATCACTACAGACTCTACAACACCTTACGTCTCATCACTACAGACTCTACAACAACTTACCTCTCATCACTACAGACTCTACAACATCTTACCTCTCATCACTACAGACTCTACAACACCTTACCTCTCATCACTACAGACTCTACAACATCTTACGTCTCATCACTACAGACTCTACAACACCTTACAATTCATCACTAGAAATTGTACAACAGTTTGCATTGATTACTACATACTCCACAACAGCTTACCTCTTATCGCTAAAGGCTCTACAACACCTTACCTCTTATAACTACAGACTCTGCAAAAGTTTACCACTCATCACTACAGACTTTACAACAGCTTTCCTCTTATCATTTCGACTTCTACAACTCCTCACTAGAGATTGTACGCCACTACTGGCTCTACAACTCCTCACTAGAGATTGTACATCTCATCTCTCATCATCATAGTCTTAGCAACAATATAAAGTTTATGGAACCTTTAAAAGTTTTTCATTATCTTCGAAGAATTTTTCGAAGAAGTTTTCTTTTTCTTGTTTGTCACCTGCATAAATCCTTGAATCTATTCTCTGCTTTTCCAAATCTGAAACAACAGTATTCTTGTACATAAGAGTAGATATGCCACAGTAATGTAAGCACTCCATTATGTAGAGGTGAATAAGAGATATGTGTAATTACTGTATGAATGTTACATAAAAGCAATCTTTCTTCAGATAGACAGGAAATGGTACACTCTAAGCCGCAGACAACTTCTAATGTTGCTGCTACACGTATATTGCTACTTTGAATACAGCTTCTACTGTTACTACTTCTACCAGTCTACTGGTTATGGTTTCATACAGCGAGACACAGCCTCTCCCACTTACCTACAATACTTATCGATTCTTTGATAAACATGAGAGTTGTAGCAGGTGCTGTTGTAGCTCTACAACTACAATCTAGTTCGTCTGTCTACATGTGGACTCTACATCATCTCCGGCTGATGGCTACACCACTACACTAACACTACATTACTAAGACGTGTCACGACACGTCCTCTTTAAAGGTAACTATTACTAGAATTCATCTTAGCTTATTATAAACAAGTTTACTCTACGTCGCTAGAGGGAAGCTTTGAAATGGTGCATATATCATATATTCACTTGATCTATATCTACAGTTTGTAGTTGTGGACAGAGTAAACATTCACGTTCGTGCAGTGCTAGAGGCTTCTAGATACTGTTATACTAGAGAACTAATTAGACTTTATAACCTGAACTGAATATCAGCTAAAGTGTCGCCGCGTGCAGAGGACAGGGAAGGAAGGGCCCGGGTGACGTCACATGTAAACACCACAGGGCTACCAATTCTCCAGGTGTGTTTGTGTGTGTGTGTGTGTGTCAAGGCTGCCAACTTACCCAAGCTGAACGGATCGCTATTGTCTCCGCCAACGGTAAAGGTGTTAAGTTTGGGATACTCAACGACATGTGCACTGCTTGTGGTTGGGTTCCCTGTAAAAAGAAGCCACAGCGAGACATGCCAAGTGAGCTGAGGTCAACTGAAGTCAGCTGAAGTCAGTTCTGCACGACTCCCACATGTTTTGGTCAGGTCGTCGTAGAGGTCAGCATCAGCTACGATCAGTGATTCTATCTATATCTACTGTAACGTGGATTTTGATTAGTTGATTGGACTAATACTATCATCATTGATTGACTAAGTGCACATCTACCAACTTGGCAATTATAAGTCATGCCTTAATGTAACTGAGTGAATTATTACAGTTTGTTCTTCTACTCTGCAGTCTAAGGCTTTGATATCAAGAACACGTACAGCTAATGTTAGTCAGTTAGTGTGCAGTGGTAGCGTTGTCTGCCTGGCACCGCCAGCATGACCCGCACACCACAACAGCGCCAGGAAAGATGACACATGGAGAGAGAAGTGTTGATGGCGAGACAGACACAGAAGACAAGTGTTAAGGGTCGGCTGGTATGTTCCAGCAGGAGACTCAAGTCTCAAACGCTTTCGAGAATATTTCTTGATTTTTTTTTCAAACGATCCTGGTGATGGTGAGGGTCCACATCTCAGATTCTCTGGTATTTACATGATTAATTCATTCACTTCAGTGTTATTCATATCTTTTTTATCAGATTCGGAGTAAACAACAGACATAAAAGCAAACAGACATGAAGGCAGATGAATGTCACATGAGACATTTGGATGAAGAATACATTTCCAGGTTATGCTGTACAGAATATTTGTCTTCACAGAATTTCAAGTGAAGTTTCAATAGTTATAGAGCTTGCAAGTACTCAGCATTGTGTCAGTGTATACACAACAGAGTGAGACTGGCAAGATGACACTCCCATACTCATAGTTCTGACAGCAATGTGAAGACGTTTTCTGAATATACATGATGATGATGATGATGATGATAATAACATTTTGAATGAGAGGATAAAGTGTGGAGAAGGGCAGTGTAGTGTGTGTGTCCAGCACTGATGTAGCTACAATGTGTTTGTACATGGGAGTGTGAAAGCATTACAGTATTTACTAAAGGAGCGGTCTTTATACATAGAGAACACAGGAACAATAGGTGTGTGTGTGTGTGTGTGTGTGTGTGTGTGTGTGTGTGTGTGTGTGTGTGTGTGTGTGTGTGTGTGTGTGAAA
>JAUTXX010538651.1:0-10736 GCA_032273605.1 Panulirus laevicauda | reverse complement strand
GTTGAGAGAGAGAGAGAGAGAGAGAGAGAGAGAGAGAGAGAGAGAGAGAGAGAGAGAGAGAGAGAGAGAGCAAATGATAACTAAGAAGGGAAACGACATAGAAAGAGATAAGAAAGTGGAAAGAAGAAAAAAGAATGAAAAAACAAAGAAAAACATTGAAAGCAAAAGAAATAGAAATAAGAAGAGTACGAGAAGAAAAATGAAATAAAAGAAAGTAAAATCTATTAAGAAGAGAATAGGAAGAAAAAAAAGGAGAGACAGAAAAGAAAAATGAAAAAGGAAAGACTGAAAGAGAGAGAGAGGGGAAGAAATGAAGGGAAGAAAATGAAATAAACAGGAAGAAAGGAAGGAGAGATTAAATAACAGAAGAGGGAATGAGAACAAAAGGTGTGACAAACACGTAACCAAATCATTAGACGTGGAATGTCAAGAAAGAACAAAAGATTTAAATGACTCTATTAATTAACTTGGAAATTCTTGAATAATTTTCTCAAAGACTCTCAGTAACTTGCACAAAATGGAGAAAAAAATATGAGCATAACTCCACCACTATGGATACACATCCACAGCATGAATGTAAGCGAATGAAAACAGCAGTGGCTTCATTTTACATTTAACTGTGTGAGGTATTTTAATCTTTATCTCTGGGATGGTACCAACCAACCCGTCATTTTTATGACCCATATACAGAGGAAGTGGCTTAATGAAATGTAAGAACATTAGGGGTATATCCTTAATGAGCCATATCTGCGAGCTGTACGGGTGAATATTTTCTAAGGGGGAAAATTATAATACTCTTGATGGAACACAGAATTTCAGTGGGATGCAGTTTCCATAGAAGGAGGATGAACATTAACCAGATATTTTCTCCCTTAATGTATTTTGATTACATAGGAATATGATATACAAATTTTTTTGCTATGTAGGCCAAAAGAATTTTTTGAAAGGGTACCAAAGAAAATGTTACGGAACGTTTAAAAAGAAAGTTTCACTGAAAACGCTGCAGAAGATGTGGGAGTGAATGGCTTGAGATGAATGTTGGTGTGAGACAAGGGAGTGTGTTGTCTCCAGTTCCGTTCACGATTCGAACTGGAGGAACGCGGTAAGGTCGTTAGCTGCTCTGCGGGACTCTGGTCAGGTAAGGTGTGTCTAGATGACGTTTCCTTTCCGTGTTCTGAAAAGGTTTTCGTATCATCAAGCATAGAACAGTTGTTGAGAGTATAACTTTAAAGTCGTCTGTATTCCAGTATTTTGAATGTTGGTGATTGGATTGTTCTCCCTAATGCAAATAGATTCGAGTACTATGATTTGCCTGGTAAGGGGTAGAATTAAGCTGATAATTCATGTGGTTATTGGATCTCCCTTCTTGTAAATCGGTGGCGACGCGTCTGCAGAATAAGGTATACATGGAATACTACTATAATTCATGTTTTGAAATTCCCAACCTTCAGCTGGTAATCTGAAAAGATGGCCACATTGCAGCATAGTGAGAGTGTATGTGGTCTTAGAATGATCTTCAACACCTGAAGAAGGTGTTGAATATATTTTCGGTTGTTGGATGTAACTTACGTTGATGACCATAATGTTAATAACCTTGGCAGTTGATAGACCTAAAGCCCAAACTACCAACCAGCCCAAACTACCAACCAACCAACGATCTGAATTCATAATATAGGTTGTTTTAAAAGGATTATTGTCCTGAATTCGATTCTTTTATGATTACGTTACAGTGTTTTGGATTCCTATAATTAGCAAGCAGGTTTAAACTATCTTCTCTTCTTCAGCAAATGACGTCTTGCTGTACTGCATTCGTCTACGTTTGTAAACTACGATCATTTGATTTATGTTCTTACATTATTCTTGGCGTTTAATGGTGTTACCAATGAATACTGTATTTGCTGGTAAATGATTTTGTTAGCCATTATCAACAAGAATTTATTTCGCTCTCGTTACTACTTGGTGGTATAAAATTTAGTGTCAATAGTTCCTGAAAATTCTTCGTAGATGGGAATTTACAATCCTTAGTTTGTATCGTTTTGTACATTTATTGTTGGCATTTAAACATCTTCCTAGGTCAGCGGGCGTCCTGTACACACTATTGGTGTCTGACCTTATTTCGTATCTAGTTGGACATCTAGAAATAGAATTTTATTTTTCACACTAAGTCTCAACTTGAATTTCAGGACTTAAAAGTCTCCGTCATGATTCTCTGCATATTTCCAAGCTGTTCTTGGGACCACATATCATCGACCCATCGATAAGATGTTCTGAATATGAACTAGGTGGCAGCTATGGATTTTGTTCTCCCTTAATACTTTACATGATAGTCCCAAATACTTCATCCTTTTAAACTGAATCCGCAGTGGTAAGGTTAAAAGCATTTGCATATGAAGCTGACGTAAAAGCTGTTTGCATATATTGTGGCGATAGGTGGAGGGTTATTGGCCCATAAGAAACTACATCAAATGGGTTCTTATCCTTTGCTAATTGGACAGTTCAGTTACACGGTAGACAAATGATATTGACCACCAGAGATTAACAGAGTCGCTATGCAGGATGTTCTTAATTCGACCCAGCACCAATATCTGCAGGTGTTTCTTTGAAACCTGTTGTTGCTCATGCTACAAGAGTGGTGGTTTTGTGAGAACCACCGGCTATTGTGATAAGCCAACACAGCCGCCATAACTCCATCAAAGTTTGCCAAATTCGAGGTCTTTAACCTTGGCCTAAGACATGTGATTAATCATAGTCAAGAAGCTTATGATTGAAGGATGTTTTGATTCCTTTTTTCTAAGACATGTGATTAATCATGGTCAAGAAGCATATGATTGAAGGATGTTTTGATTCCTTTTTTCTAAGACGTGATTAATCTTGGTCAAGAAGCATATGATTGAGGGATGTTTTGATTCCTTTTTCTAAACTTAACACTTGGCAAAAGTTAATCAAATGTCTGCTCACTCGTTTTCGTGTAAGTTTAACTTTGTTAAATCCCTGACGTGCAATACAAAGCTTTTATTCATTCCTCGTATATTTGTGCTGTGTAGAAGTATTAGCTAGTTATGCGATCCTAGTTAAAGATTCTACATATTACATTTTGTCAGTGGGGTGAGGCTATTTTGGTTTGGTATGACAACGCCAAACACTTTAGACAATTTAGAGCAAAAGAGATTCAACTTGTTCCCTCGTATCAGAACATGTAGTGTCCACACGTGAATCAACGTAAAGAATTTCACCAATGCGCGCCCGAGAGTTAAACACAGGCAGCCGAAGATCGCTGAATAGCCTTAGAAGCTCCAGTACTTGGCTTATAAACCTAAATCATATAATCCAATCCAATCCACAGTCTGCCAAGAACGGTATAAGCGAACGGCATAACCACTCGTTACGAAGCAACACTCTTCTTACCTGACGTGTTTATTCGTTTTAGTGTTGCATTGAGACTTGTAATTATTTGTATGAGAATATCAGTGACGGAGGACATTACAAACAGAACAGAAACTCTTGGATTAGTGTAGTAGGAGTAGGGAAAGCCGTATAGATATTTCAAAGATGATGACCTGTAAGCTTCTCGTATAGCTCAAACTGTGCACATAGTACAAGTAAACATAAAGATAGTGTAAGGACAGGACTTCATACGAAGATTACTGATCAACAAAGTTAGCAGGACGCAAGCAACATCTCTGTATGGGATCGCACAGACACCATCTGGAAACGTTACCACTAGGCTACTGCCTCGCTCACCCCCGTCAAACAACGAGAACAACGGGGCTTTTGCCCAGCCTCCAAGAGCAACAAATGGAAGTGCAGCCGGCAGTTAAGCTCAGCGTTGGTGGCTGCGGCTCGCACTCACGCCTCGTTGGCTGGAATTAAAAGGGACTGGAAAGGGAACTGTTCTCCGGTGAAACGATCCGTAGCAAGACTAGATGAAGTCTAAGCCGTATTTACCCATTGGGTTCACCATTGGCTCAGTGTGTTTGAAGCTTCTGTTCAGAATGAGTCGAAGCCTCACCAGGTAAGGACTAGACTGGAATACTACTAGTATTATATTTGTTACAGACTGGTGCACTTTGACCTGCTTCTCCTCAGCAAATTGTGGGTCAACAGGTTACTAGTAACCATTGTCGATAATTCTCGGCTTCGATGTTTAAATGACGGTATTTCTAAATTCCTTCTATCATGAACTCGCAACACAGTATACTAGGTAGTTCTTAGGACACTCTATAACCAACTTCTTTGGCGTTAATTCAAGACACAGCAGAGTACTGTAGTGTCAGCTGAAGACGTAAGATCACGCTCGAGATAGGATCTTACAGAGAAAGAACCTCCATTCTGGACTGGGATCAAGACACGAGAAACTATACCGGTGATCTGAGTTTAGGACAGGACAAATTACTTTGGAGGAGGATGATAAAACAAATTACGTAAGCTTAAGGACACCAAAAAAACCCTCTCGAGTGGTGTGAGCTGAAGAAACAGCAAGCTAATGCCAGTGGTACGAGCTCGTCAACAACGTACTTCTTTTATGTGAGCTTAGAACACAAGATATTACTACAGCGATGTAAGCAGCAGATGGGTAAACTGAAGACGTAATAGACAAATTTTGTAATTTCACTCCACGGCACGGTGACGGCTACTAAAACTCGGCACACAACCAACAACTTACGTGGCAGGTTAGAATTGTGGAAAGAAAATTCGTCTCTTATAAAAGTAGCATAAAAGAAGCTACTGTTATACTATGAACACATACACTGCATATACATATGAATGTAAACTTCCACAGGAATAGAGATTGTGCTCCCTAAATGTACACAATCATAGCCGCATCTGCACAGATGCCACACCTCACGAATGTACAAGTACACCGAGATATAAAGAGGTTCACCCTCTGTTCCCGTTACCTTTTCACAGGAAAAACATATCGAGGTACGCGGGCATCCGTGCCAGTTTAAGTTGTAGGGGTAAATCCCCTCCTAGTTTTACATACAAACTAGCAGTTCTTACTCCCGCATTTGTACCAGAATGAAACAAGGTTTTTTTGAGAATATAATCTCCTTATCCATTCACGAATACGGAATGTGATGTGACACAGATGAAATCGAACATTTATTGAGGAAAGTGGAGCTGGAGGTGGGTTTGGTGCGGTATTTCAAAAGTTTACATGCAGAAAACATCCAGCAATATGCTCAGCCGTTTCTTATCCATACAAATGTTTCCTGGAGGTGTCCTGTAGACATTTAACCCTGTGAAGACTTTGCTCTTAGTGATTACCTCCTTTTGGGAACGTACCTGCGTGGATGGAGATTGCTCGAAGTGGGATTTGTTGTTGGATGGCATTGACTGTTGCTGTAAGAGAAGAGTGGGAAATGTTGGTGGCTAATGTTGGGGGAAACTGTGATAGCAGGGAAGATAAAAGTGGGTTTAGGAGGTCAGAGGTGCATTAATGAAGTGGATCTCGAGGGACTTGGGTGGTGTAGGAGGAACCGAAGAAGACAAGATGTATGGCGTAAATGAATCGAATCTTGGAATTCTAATGGACAAGAAACGAAGCATCTGATGGAAGAGGACCGACTGGGTTTAACTTGTACTAAACCACACTGCTAAAGCGTCCTCATTGTTTTTTGACACAGCATCTTTCGGGGTTCGGAAATGAAACGAAGAATCTTTTTTTCTTTAGCTGTTTCTTTAATATTTTGTCGCATGTTCCAGGCGAGTTGGTTGTTTTATCAATGATGATAAGGAAAACAAATGGGGGCTGAAGTCCTTATATGAAGGTAGGAATGGGGCGAAGAGAGGAAAAGTATGGTGTGAGAAGACCAAGGGAGTTGTGCTAGACAGCGGGTGGGAGGTGTGTGTGTGTGTGGAACGAGATGGGAACTAGGTCTCCCAGATACATCAGCCCACACCCCACTCAGCTCCAATGTACTGCACGTCTCCAGGACCTCGCAATGCCATAGACCCACTTGTGATTATCATGCAGGGTAAAGATGAAATGATCATTGGTAAATTAGTTTCAAACGTTAACTTCGCTCGAAAACTGAATTCTTTAAGCGCAAAGAGAGAGAATAAAGTGTTTTTTTTTTCACGCGAGGAAATGGTTACACGAATATATGTCCATCGTCACTGGGTCGGGTTTTGTAGTCTCTGATCCTCTTTAGTCCATAGAACTGGGCCAGACCTTGGCTTTTAACCATTTAAGTCTAAAAAAAAAAGAAACGGGGGACATGAATTCCCCATATGGCAGCTAATATGAGAGTTATGACTTTTAACCTCTTAGGACCAACACGAAAAAAACCATTGGTTTTTTTTCCCCCCATCGAGCGGATGAATCTAACTTTGGACAATTCTCACCAACGAAAATCGTCATGCTGTCAGATGAAGAGATAATACGTGACGCTGAACTAAGCGATTCTTTGTGAGACTGAAATAGTTCTTGGAATTTGAAAGTACAACATCTGAAATGTATACGTATATATGGAGAAACTTCAATTCATCGTGAAGATATATATGCAACAATTACCAATAAAGAAAAAATATGTATAGAATTGTATACGACAGCATATTTAGTTACTGATCTTTTTCTTATGTTCTCTGATATTCTCAACATTATTCTATCATTAGATGGGTGCTCCAACACCAGTTTTCCAAAATTACCCATTATATACGAATAAAGCTTTTTTCTTTACAGAGGCAACATCAGGCATCTTCAAAAAAGGAGAAAAATTTGCGTCACAAAACTTGGATATGAAATACAGAACGCAAACTAAATGGTTATTAGAAATCTAAATGATTAATAGAAACACACTCGGAAAAAAAACCATAGTACATAACACACGAATATTAAGAGCAAGCAATAAAAGCAACGCAAATTAACTCTATCATGATGGCTGCTACGAGTTCATAACCAACTAGCAAAAAGAAGTTTTTTCTTGACATTTTGAGTATATGAATATAATGATTTTTGTGAGAGACACTGAAGATCAGAGAGGAACATGAGCTGTATTACATCTTGATACACTGTGGGAGTCAAGGGAGTCAGGCAGAGCCAGGCCAGGAAAGAACTAAGGTGGAACACATTTTTGTATGAGAGAGATGTGTGTCCAGACCTTATATTTCCAGGTAGGAAGCAAGCGAGGAAAAACAAAAGGAAAATAATGCAGGACGGCAGAGCAGATTTTATGAAGCTCAGGGTGAGACAGGACGAGGTGGCAAGGAGCCATAACTTTAATGAAAGTGTGCGCTCGAAAAGAAGTGAGCTGAGAAACTGCAGGGTGGGGGCTAATATAACCTGAAATGGTGAGGGGGAGGGAAAATGAGAGAGAAATGCTGCATTTCTAGAAAGACATTTTGAATAAATTACTGTTGGGGAAATGAAAAGGGAAAAAAAAATGCTGGAGACAATTGTTGAGGTGAGCGAGCAGAAGTATGGACAGTGATCATGTGATCCCTGAAAATCTAGTTTGATATTGTCGTCATTACAAAGATGAAACGTTTGAATGCCGATGAAACGTTTGCAGATGGTTTTGTTGCGGATTTTATTGCTTCCATCTTAATGAACCTGCGGATATTAAAGTAACAAATGACCCATCACCAGAGATTAGTTTTGAACTCTCGTTTATCAGAATCATTTATGAATTATTGTGATAACCAGAAAAAGACAAATCACAACTCATCGTCACTTACGTCTTTTCATCACATGCAGATGTTTCGATCCTGTTTATACATAGATTTTACTTACGTATGAATTAGTCATATCATTCTGTCTGAAGCAGCAGATGGCTCCGATGTATCACAGAAGTGTCATTACCCTCAATGATCAATGGAAAGGTAATCATGTAGTTTTAGGAACCGACACATAGCAATCGTCCATTGACCCATGTACTTTCCCAATTGAAGGATTTGTCGATTAAAATATTGGGGACGATCCTTTAAAAACGGTTACCAGTTAAGATGAATAAAGTGAAAAAGATGAAAATTGTATAAAGGAGAAAGATAACAGAAAAGTTCCAGCATTTCGTTCATATAATCACGATTAATTAAAACAAGAAGAAAGTAGCAGAAAAGAGAACAAAAATATCCTGGACAAAGAAAAAAAAATTCTTTTCATGAATTTGGTCTTTCATTGTGACTCCAGCTCCTTCGTTGTAAAGGTCTCTGCAAGTACCCCAATAACGATTTCGTAATGCAAAGATTCTTTTACAAAGAGTCGCTGGTTTGACGTGATCCCATGTAGTCTCTGTTTGTCGTAGTTGATGCTTTGACGTATGGCCTGTTAGACGTTAGTCTTATACCTTCATGTTGTATCATAATTTTTGTATCATGATTGTCTCCTTAGCTTTGCTGATGAAGGGCACTTGGTGTGGAGATCGTGTACCTTATACACCAGCAAAGATAACGATATATAGGTTCAGTATCGACGACTCTAAAAGAGGTTCTGAAACAAGTCACCATCTGTATAAGAACAACAAGCATTCTGAACAAATTCCTCTCTAAAAGCAAGTCTTGTCATTTTTTAGATGATAAACTAATATCGGAAAACGCCAAAGGATGTGAATCTTCGACTGTAACTGTTCTTGTTAGAGATACAGCTGGCTGAACAACATCTTTCCGAATTCATTAAACACTTCGAAACATTAGAATGTTCATTATTGTATAATGTGATTTAGGGATGAATTCTAATATTGAATGCAATACTATCAATCAGGACAAGTTTGCACCATCAAGGGCCACATACATAGTGAGAGTGGGTGTGGTCAAAGAATCATACTCAACACCTGAAGGTGTTAAGACTCTCCAGTTGGTGGATACTGCTTGAGGCTGACGCCCTTATTGTTCCTGGTGGTTGATTGGTCTAAGCTCCAGCCATCCATGCATCTAGGACGCTGAACGTAAGAATGATAATGAGGTTTTGTTGAAAAGTCACTGGAATTATTGATGAAAATCAAGTGGAGAGTTCTGAGATCTTTTGTCTATATATGGTGTCCTTAGAAAGGGCTTCTTTACCTTCTCTTTTCAATGGTACAGAATGAAAGTGTCGTATACTTGCGTCTTACATGTGACTTTACCGTAGCCTAAAAGAGCTTTTAGCTGATTGAAAAAAATAGAAGTAACCAATTTGTTAGCGTCGAAAAGACATTGGATGAAAAACATATTCATAATAATGTAACCGGCTCAACTACATTCGGATCGTCTGTAAGCAATAATTTTCCATAATAAAATAGAAAAGGATAATCACTCATAGCAGGAATAATTTGATAATTGATGGTTATTCCCAACAACTACTTAATAGCTTTTTCGATCATATAAATTCATATGAATAACTTGGGATTGAGGGCAACGATCGATTATTCAAGCATCTTGATGACAAAAATATCAACAATCTCTGCTCAAGGAATGTTAGTAAAGAAACAATGTTACAATGGTAATTATCCAAGTATCCCAGTCGCTGTTACTACTGTGCTTGGATGAGTACCAGCTCCACAAAATGTAGACAACATGTATCAATAATCTCTCGACTAAATGAAATCCCAAACATTACCATTCCGAATCCAGCAAACACATACCTTGTGGCCTGGAATAAAAAAAAAACAAAGTAGAAGGTAAGTGATAAACGAACACCGGATTATATGCATGTTAACATCACATTACGTTCACGATTTTTAGTGTTCCTCATTTAGTAAAGCAAGTAAAACAAAACGACTGCTTTTATTAGGTTTACTTACAATCAACGTAGACTCTTCTAACCAAATTTTTACACTATAATACAACTAGAGTTATATTCATCGTCACTACGATGATTCCGGATGACAAGGATGATATCAAATAAACCATGATTCTTCATGGGCTGTAATTTAGCATGTTAAAACTATATTCCTTTAGCAGATATATGAACATATTTGCTTTTCCTTAATAACGAGAAATTCACGAACAAAAGTAGAGTTTTGATAGGTAAGATGTTCCGTTTGTAAAGAGAAACAAAAATTGCAGGTACTTTGTTTTGTGTACAGTGAACTCACATTATAGGCAGACCTCCAACAGATAAAAAGATTTCATATATCGTAGTACAAAAGATATAAAGATATGCGTAATAAGAGTCTATAAAGTATCACTTATACACGTTGTCTTTGCAATTCAAATTCTAATGTTATTACAATAACTATATGATGGGGACACACGCCTAATGTGGATAATTTCCATAGCCAAACATCTTAAGTTTAGCATTGAAACAGCCCCCCCCCCAAAAAAAAATTGTATTTGTAAGACAAGAAAAATCCAGTACCTTGAATTATTCACAAACGCAAGAGAAACAAAACGTTTAATTTTAAGTGTTGGTATGAATTTTGGGATCTCGGTAGACACCTTGGGAATACCTTATACTTAACATGTATAATGTATTCTTCCTAAAAGTATACTCTCACTGAATACACAGCTCCCTGCAATATTTATTTATGCTAATACCAACGCATTTTACCATGGTGAACAGCACTCTTGTTTTGTTATATGGAACCATAAGTATTTTCTCTCGGCATGTGTACGTCTCAGTGATATGTAAATGAAACTCACACACGAAACAATCTCTACTGTACAAGAATTTACACATACACACTTAAATGTATGGATTTATAAGGCATTACTAAGTACATAGGTAATCCCCTGCGAAGCCTATGTTGTATGAACGGTCAAAAGATTCACAGCCGTATTTAGATCTGTGATGCCTAATTAGAGATGCTTTTGAAGAA
>JAUTXX010538640.1:0-10736 GCA_032273605.1 Panulirus laevicauda | reverse complement strand
ATAGGTTTGACATCAATGAAATATCAATAAAACATTCAAATAAATGTTTGACATTATAAAAGCCTACGCCCTGTTTGATGTAAAAACTAAAGCAAAAGAAGGCTATTGCAAAAATGCGAGCATTTTCTTAACTTTGATAAAATATCCAAAAAAGTCATCAAAAATCAAAAACTTCTGTAACTTTTCTTCATATCAAAATGATAGTAAAAGTAGTATCAACAAAGCGTATCAAGTAGTATCAAGTTGCCAAGAGGCATGTATGTTTAAAAAGTTTAAACCCTTTTTTTATTTCAACAAAAACAAAAACGTTAATAGACAATAGAATTTGGTTTCACACGTCTGAACTGACATCACTACAACAATATATCTATAAAATCCAGGGAGTTAGCAAGCTAAAACACATTTTGATATCAAAAAAGCCTTAGAAATAGAGTACAAGAATAATGGTTAATGATTTAATCTCTTACGGTGAACATACGAGTAAAAAGGTAAATCTTTTATGAGGACGTTCTTTGAACCTTTGCAAAAAATGGGAAGCATTAAACTAATAAAAATGTAAATCATTATAGCACTAATTTTTTTTATAAAAATGACAATGTTTTCGTGGTGATATCAATGAAACAGAAAAAAAGAGTTGAAATCATTAGAAAGCCTAGAAAATATATGCTTTCTCGAGCTAAAATACAGTTTTTGATATCACAACGACTGCAAAAAAGGTTTTGTTAACCTCATTTAAAAAATGGTTTATCATTGGAATAACCAAAACCCTTCTGAACTATTACAAAATCCAAAGAGCAGAATCCAATTCCATCCTTTTTCATTGCAGCAAAAGCAGTGATATATGAAAAAATATCAAAACTAAATATCAAAAATACTTATAGGTAAAGTTCTTCCCAATGATTATTAATGGAAAAGCCAAAGAGCAGGAACTAAAACATCCTTTTTGATAGCACATCAATGAAAACAAAACATAAAATAGTGCAAGAGGTAAAAATGTCATTTTGACAAAAACAGATCAACGGCTTTGACAGTATGGCCATTATAAAAGCCATACAAGCCAATCAAAAATGGTATTTTCCCTATGCACATGCTCGTAAGCTTTTAGTATTTTTATTTCAAAAAGGACTCGCCAAATGTAAATTTGGCAAAATACTGGTAGCACTTTTTGAATATTATTTGTTAAACCATTTTCTTGGGTTTTATCAATTTTGATACGCCGTCATTTTGATATCAAAAAAGATTATATGCTTTTGAAATGAGGTTCCAGATGAGGTTTTGATATCACAATTGGTTTTTTGGCTTTCATTGATGTGAAAATGATGTCTTTTTGATACTAAAGAGTGTTTCAACTACCTGACAGAGGAATTCTCTAATTCTGTCGGATTTTCTAATTAATATTGTTAATATTGTTGTTAAAAGCCTCTTTTGCTGTCAATTTGATATCGAACAGTATTTTCGGTCTTTCAAGCAAAAGTTCTTTGACTTTTGTTTTAAAGAATAAACACTTTGGATGTTTTAATAATACATTTTTTTGGATGCTTTTTTGATGTCAGAACACTTTCTGCACCTTTTTCCTGTCATTTTGATATCGTGTATGTGAAGCCATTTTGTTCTGATGGTTTTCGTAGTTTTATCATTTAGCTGTTTTAATGATAAGGGCTCTGATCGTTTTTTATATTTTGAGTGTTTTGTTGATGTTAAAACGTTACTAGATTTAAAAACTGCATTTTTAACACTTTTTATTCTGTCGATTTGATAAGAAAAAGTAATACTTCATAGAAGCATATAGTTTTTAGCTTTAGAATGTTTCATTGTTCTATAAATTTTCTTGAAGTTAAAATGATATCGTTTTTATATCACCTTTCAAACGTTAGCTTAAAAAAGAACATATTTTGTTCGATAAAACACTCCTTTACATTAATTATTAAAAAAGGAAAAAAACGAGATTCCAAATAAGAACATGTTTTATCAACAAAAATCCCAAAAATCTGGTGACAGTAGTAAAACATCAAAACATGAAAACAATCAAAGCCCTTAACATTAAAACAACAATAAAAACCATAAGTAGAACAAAATGGCTTTACATTACTAAAACCAATAGAACATACATATCAAAATAACAGCAAAAAGGTGGAAAATGTGTTTTAACATCAATAAAGCATCAAAAAAAGTATCATCCAAAAAGTGTTTATATCATTTTAATGATATGAACAAGTCAATGAACATGTGCATGAAGGACCTAAAATACTGTGAACAAAAAATGAGTGAAGACATTAATAGAACATCCGAATTGTTCTGTCAAGTAGTTAAAACACTTTTTAGTGTGAACATTGTAGCAAAAACAGAACGTGATTTGACATCATTTTCACATCATTAATAGCGAAAGATTTCCATATGATATCAAAAGGACAACTGAATATCTCTACCTCATTTAAAGCCTCATTTGCCCTACGACATGTTTCAAAATTAATAAAATATACAAGAAAATGGTTTAGCAAAGAACACATCCAAAAAGTGCTATCAGTAACAACAGCTTTCATAACCACAGTTTTCAATGTTCATCGTTATTTCCTCCAAGTTTTATGTATTTTCATTGTTGTGTATCAAAAAAGATCTTTTCGCTACTGTTCTTGTTTTGCCGTTTTAATCAAACATACCTTTTTCCATATTTTTGAGATGTTTTATTAAGTTTGACACTTTTCTGGGTGTTTTATTGATATGAAGAGTCCTTTAAGTCGAAAAGGATGTATTAGCTTTAATTTATTCTATTTTAATGATAGATTTATTTCTTTTTTGCATGATGATATCATTTTGATATCAGAAATTGCAATTTCGGTTTTCGAATGATGTAAATTAGCTTTGGCAATTTTAGTTATTTAAAACCCTTTTTGTTATTATTATTAGTCACCATTTTTCTTATCTTTTAATGTAAAATACATACCAAAATGGAAGTTTTAATGTAAAAACGTGTTCTGCTTCTTTTGCAATATCATGTCTTAAACCATTGGTTTGCGATATTACTAAAGGTGCATTACCTTCTTTTTGCGTATGTTCTTTGGCTCTCTTCAACAATATTGCGATGTCAAAACAAATGTGTGGCTTTTCTTTGGCTGTTTGTATTGTCAAAACAATTGTTCTCTGTTCGACATCGAAAACGGTTTTCAGCTCCTGCACAAAAAAGGGATTTTTGTTGGGCTTTTTTGGGTTTTCATATTAACCTTTTCTTAGATGCTTTCTTTTGTTACAATGATAATTGATATATTTTCTTTGGTTTTTATAATGTGTGGTCTATTTTCATTGCAGGTAACCAAGCAAAATATCTACATCTTTTATGAAAAAGGATGTCTTATCTTCAGTTTACACATGTTCTTAAGCTTTAATCCATGTCTATTTTTCTACTGTTAAAAACATTTTGATATATGCCCTTCAGCTATAAATGTTTCATTAATTTTCTTGATAAATTGAATATTTTTGAAACGATAGCTTGAAAAAGAACGGATTTTGACCAATAAAACATACGAAACGTCCAAAATATTGGTTAAACCATTAAAACACCGAAAGCTCCTTTACACTGATCATTGAAAAAGTAAAAAATAATCGCAGATAATATATACATATGTGAAAACCAGATTCCAAATAAGGTAATATCATTCTAACAAAACAGACATCAAAATGACAAGCATTAAAACATCCAAAAAGTGTTTATATCATCAAAACAAAAGTCAAAGAACATTTGCGTGAAAAACAAAATACTGTTTGTCAAATCGACAGCAAAAGAGAAACGTATGAACATCATTTAACATCAGTAAAAGCGAAACACCATTTGTTATATCAAAAGGACAGCAATTAACATTATATATCAATAAGATGGCGTGTTTTCAAATTGATAAAACATCCTAAAAGTGCCAATAGTAAAACTTTACCGTGCGTATCCTTTTTAATGTGAAAAGTATTTTTTTCTTAATTGTCATTAGAATAGCAAAAGCTCGCTTACGTTATCATTAAAAGCTTACAGGACATCGTCCTGTAAAATACTTATTTCAACAAAAGCAGAACAATTATAAAGCATCCAAAGAGAGGGACAAAAGGCAAACATCATGAAAGTCGAATAGTATATTGAAGAAATTGGTGACTAACAAAATATCCAAATATCAAAGCCCTTTTCCATTAATAAGGAGCATGTACACTTTTTGATTGTCTTGTATGGCTTTTATATTGATGTCAACGTAGAAGAGTTTTTGCTATTTTAATGATAATCAAGAAAAAAGTATTGTCAAAACTATCGTTCTGTTTTTCTCATAATGAGAAATTTGCAGTTTTATTGATGTTCACACCCTTTTGTAAATGTTTTATTGTTTTCATTGATGTGCTGTCAAAAAGGAAGTTTTAGTTCCTGTTCTTTGGCTTTTTAAATGATATTCATTGGGAGGAACTTTGTCAGTGTTTTGAATATTTAGTTTTCTTTTATTTTTTCATATCTATTCCAATGATAAATCCTTTTTTAATGCTATCAAAAATTGCATTTTAGCTCAGGGAAGCTTATATTTTTTTGGCTCTGTAATGATTTCAACGCTTTTTTTGTTTTATTAATATCACCAGGAAAAGATCTTTATATCATTTTCATTAAAAAAATTATAGTTTTAATGATAAACAATACACACATACTCTCCATTTTTTGGAAAGGTTTAAGGAACGTCCTAAACCGTTTGTGATGTTAGTACAGACGGGATTGGATAATCTTAATAGTGTTAAACCATAATTTCTATATTTTGTCTAATAACGTTTTTGCTTTTATTGAAATCAAAATAGGTTTTCAGTTTTTATACACTCATTGGCTACATGAAGGATATTAACTTATTTCTACGCTTTGTTGATATCTACTACTAATTTTACTATCATTTTGATATCAAGAAAAGTTACTTTAGCTTTTGTTGATTTTTTTTATGACGTTTTTGGATACGTTATGAAAATAAAGAAACTACTCGCGTTTTAATGTAAAAACTAGAGGTTTTTGAAATGTCAAAAGTATAATTTTATGAAAACATTTCTTTGAATGTTTTCTTAATATTTCATTGATGTCAAACCAAACTCTTCTCAATGTTTTGTCTTTATTTTTCCTGTTTTATGTATTGTTTTCTTTATTTTGATATCTACTATTCGTTTTTTTTTTCAATGATATTCATTGGGAAGGTCCTTCACTGTTTTATTCAAATATGCGTTTGATATTTTTTCGTCGAAACAAATTGTTGTCATCAATCATTTCTTTCTATATATTTTTGGGATGTTTTACTAATTATGACGAATTTTATTGATATGAAAAAGAGTGCTTCATCTCACTTTTTAATGAATGTTTTTGGGTTTTTGATATCAAAAGGTGTTTTAGCTCCAATTGTATATAGGGATATATATTGTATATGTAAAAGCTAAGCTCGTCTCCATTGACATTTTTGTCAATGGAGACGAGCTTAGCTTTTTTATGTAGAGATTGTCAAAACGCTATTTCAGGTACTGCGTATAATTATTTTCTTTGGCTTGTTTGGATGTTCTAATAATAACATTTCTTAGATGTTGTATTGATATAAGAATACATGTCTGCTTTTGTTATAATGATAATGTTTGATATATCAAACGACGTTTTAATGATGTTAGCATGGTCTACTTTCATTGCAGGGAGCCAAAAAAAAAGCCCATTCTCTTTTAAAAATGGATATATCTTTCGTTTACACTAGATTTAAAAACGACTTATTTTGCAATGATAACAACTTATTTTGACGATTTGATAAGTATTTCTTCCTAGAAGCATATGCCTATTAGCTTAATCAATCTTTCAAATGTTTCATTGTTCTACAGATTTTCTCGATGTCAAAATGAATATTTGCCTATCATTTTTATATCACTTTGAAACGATAGCTAAAAAAAGAACAGATTTTGACCAATAAAAAATACGAAACATCCAAAACATTGGTTAAACGTCATTTAAACAGAGAAAGCTCCATTACGTTCATTTGAAAAGTAAAAAAAAAAGCAGATAAAACATACATATGAAAATGAGATCCCAATTACTTAAACGTGCTGACATTAGTAAAACATCCAAACATGAAAACACTCAGAGCCCGTTATCATTAAATTAGCTAATTGATGAAACTTCGAAACCATATGTAGAACAATCGCTAAAACAGAAATAGAACATATGTATTATCATCAAAACATCCAAAGTTGTGTTTATATCGTTAAAACAAAAGTAAAAAAAGGCTAACAAAAAAAAATGTTTTAACGTCTTAACATTACCAAGAAAGTTAAAGAATTGATCTGTCGGGTAGTTAAAAAACTATTTAGTTGTGTATAAGAAAAATAGAACGTGGTTTGACATCATTTTCTCATCATTAAAAGAGACACACCCATTTTGAGAACAAAAAGGTCAGCTGAATTTGCAACATCATTTGCAACATTTACAACATTTAAGAAATTTGGCCATTAACATCATTGCAAAAGCCAGTCTAGTAAGCATAAAACTTTTTATGATATAAAAACGATGGTATATTTCGAAATTAATAAAACATCAGAGAAAATGGTTTAACAAAGAATGCATCCAAAGAGTGCTATCAGTAAAATGGCCAAATGTAAAGAACTTGTGTATGATATGATTGTCATTAAAATAGCAAAAGCTCGTTTACATTGACATCATTAAACGCTTACTTATTTCAACAAAAGCAGAATAATTATAATGCATCCAAAGAGTGACAAAAGGCAAACATCATTATGAAAGCCGAATAGTAAAGTATTGAAGAAACTTGCTATAATACTGTCTACACTTGTTTTTGTCATAATGAGAATTAATTTCTTAATTTTGCTAATTTTTATTTTCATTGATGTGCTATCAAAAAGGATGTTTCAGTTTTTAGTTCCTGTTTTTTACCTTTTTAAATGATATTCATTGTGAGGAACTATATCAGTTTTTAATATTTAGTTTTGATATTTTTTCATATCTTGCAGTTTTGGATGTCCTATCAATGGCCGTCATTTTGATATTAGAAATTGCATTTTAGCTCCAGGAAGCATTGTAATGATTTCAACGCTTTTTTCTGTTTTATTGATATCACTACGAAAACATCTTTATCTGTCATTTTCATAAGAAAAATATTGTTTTGATAAACATTTTAATGCCTACCACTATCTTTTGTTTTAATGTCAAAACACATGCTCTCCATTTTTTGTAAAGGTTCACAGACCGTCATGATCCGTTAGTTTTGTCTCATAAATGGTGTTATAACTTTTTTACGTATATGTTCAACGTAAAAAATTAAATCATTAAACATTATTCTTGATGTCAAATATGTAGTTTTTCCTTATGCTGTCATTCCGATATTAGTGTTTTAGTTCCCAGGCTTTTTTGATGTCATTACAGATGGGACTGGGTTTCTTTCGTTGAAATCAAAAATGGGTGTTTTAACTTTTTATACACTTGAAGGATAACCCATTTCTACGCTTTGTTGATATCTACTTTATTTTGTATTTTGATATCAAGAAAACCTGATTTTTTTTATTTTTTGAAGATTTTTTTGGATATTTCATGAAAAAGAAAATATTTGCTTTATTACAATAACCTTTTTTTTGGCTTTAGTTTTTACAATTAAAAGGGCGTTTTATCTACTATAGTCATAGGCTTTTATAATGTCAACATTTCAGGAGAGGGGCTCATTTCTTTTAATGTCTTATTGATGAAATTTCAATAAAACATTCAAACTTGATACTTTTGCTTTCATGATAACCACACTGTTTTCAATCTTTTGTCATGTGATATCAAATAGGACCAATTTGTTATACATTTATGGGATGCTTTATTAATTTTGAAACGTTTTTTTGGTTGTATTGATATGAAAAAGTGCTTTAAAATTATATTTTCACTCCAGAAAGCATATGTTCTTTCGGTTTTGGAATGATATGTTGAATTGGCCTTGGCAGTTTTAATGATTTCAAACCCTTTTTTGTATTTTCATTCATTTTCTATCAATGAAAAATACATATCAAAACTGATGTTTTATTCCTGTACTATTTTGTGCTTTAATGAGATCAACATAGCGTCTTAAACCATTAACTTCTTTTTGCGTATGTTCTTTGCCTTTTCTCAACGTAGAAGTTTGAATCATTACAGTTTTTCTTTGGTGTTGGAGAGGAGTTTTGGCTCTTTTGACATCGAAAACGCTATTTCAGGTCATGCACACCAATGTTTATTTGGGAGGGGGGCGAAGGATATTTTCATAATAACGTTTCTTAGATGTTTTGTTGATACAAAAATACATGTCCTGCTTTCGTTACAATGATATCTTTTCATATATTTTCATTAGTTTTTGTTTTCATAAAAGGGAGCCTAACAAAATATCTATATGTACACGTACACGTACAAAATTTAAAAATGTCTTATTTTTATAATAACACATTTTGATCTAAGAAAAATTACTTTATGTATTTATATCACTTTTGAAACGACAGCTAAAAAAAGAACATTTTGACCAATAAAACATACGAAACGTCCAAAATATTGATTGAAAAAAAAAACGCAGGTAAAAACGAGATTCCAAATAAGTTGATATCATTCTAACAAAGTAAAAAGTTTTTAATCATTACGATATCAAACGTATGGTTTTTCTTTGTCATTTTGATATTAAAAAGAGAAGCTTTGGCTTTTTTGACATCGAAAACGCTTTCTTTTTTTTTTTTCTTACAATGTCAATATCGTTTGGTTTTTATAATGTCTGTTTCAATGATGGTCTATTTCTATCGCGAAACATTATTTCCCTATGTTACTATGTTACTAGATTTAAAAACGTCTTATATTTGCCATATTTTCAGCTTAATCATTCATATCAAAATGAATATTTGCATATCGTTTTTATATAATATTTGAAGCGATAACTAAAAAAAAGAATTTGACTATCAAAATATACGAAACGTCCAAAATACTGGTTAAACGCCAATTGATAATTAAAAAAGTAAAAAAGAAAAACGCAGATAAAATGTGAGAATGAGATTCCAAATAATATCATTAAAAAAAGAATACATATTTTAATAACAAAACACCCCAAAACGTGCTGATATTAGTAAACCAAGAAATGAAAACAGAGTTCTTTATCATTAAAACAGCCATAAATAGAATAAATAGAATAAATAGAATAAAATGGCTTTATATCGCTAAAATATCAAATTGACAGCAAAAGAGATCATTTTAACATCAATATAAACAAAAGATTTGTATAAAGGCAAAATACCCAATTGAACATAACCTCATTTGCAACCTCATTTGGTCATCATTTCAAAAGCCAGTAAGCATATAACCGTATAATCATATAAGCATAGAACAAAGGATATCCAAAAAGTGCTCTCAGTAAAACAGCCAAATTTACATCTGGTGTATCCTTATTAATATGAAAAGTAGTTTTCTTATTAAAATAGCAAAAGCTTACAAGAACTAAAAGCAACAAAAGAGAAAGACAAAAGGGAAATATTATGAAAGCCGAACATTAAAACAAGAAGCCTTCTTCATTGATAGGAGCATGTGCATAGAGAAAATATTCCTTTTTAATGATGTCAACGTAGAAGGGTTTTCCCCATAATACTTTCATAACTATTGTTCTACTTTGGTCATAATGTGATTTTTATCTTTTTTATCCTAAACCGTTAGCGTTTTAACTTTTTACTCGTATGTTCAACCCTCTTGATGTCAAGATACATGTACTCTTTTTCTTAGGCTGTCTTTTTATAACTATATTGTTGCGTTGATAGTACAGACGGGATTTCGTAATCTCAACAGTGAAACCATTACTTCTACATTTTATTGTCTAATGACATTTTTGCTTTTGTTGAAATCAAAAAAAGGGTGTTTTAACATGCTCACTGGCTACTTGAGGGATGTTAACTAATTTATTATCATTTTGATATCAAGAAAAGTTGCTGTAGCTTTTGTTAATTTTTTGAAGACTGGATATTTTATGAAAGTTTAGAAAATGTTCGCTATTTTGCAATAACCTTCTTTTACATTAAAAAGGATGTTTTATCTCCTATAGGCATTCTTTGAGTTTTATTGATATTTCATATTTTATTGATATTTATATTTCATACAAGTTTTATGTAGTTTTCATTGTTGTGATATCAAAAAGGATCTTTTTGCTACTGTTCTCGTTTTTTTTTCGATGATATTCATTGGGAAGGTCCTTCTTTATTTAAACATGCCTTTGATATTTTTTTCATTGAAACAATTTGCAGTTAAAAATCATTCCTTTTATATATTTTTGCGATATTTCATTAATTTTGACACTTTTTTGGGTATTTTAGTGAGAGTACTTTGAGATGAAAAGGATGTAGTAACTTCAATTTGTTCATTTCTAATTTTTTTTTTTTCATTTTTTGTTAGAAATAGTATTTTTGGTTTTGTAATGATATCGTAAATGGGTTTGGTGGTTTTAATGATTTCAAACCCTTTTTCTTGATTTTATCAATATCACCAATAAAGTACTTATAAAAATGGATGTTTTATCTCCTGCATTTTCTTGTGTTCTGCTTCTTTGCAATAAAGTCAACATGCCTTTAAACCATTGGTGCTTTAGCTATCTTCAATGCAGAGGTTTGGATCATTACGATGTTAAAATAAATGTACGGTTTGTGTTTGGCTTGTTTGGTCTTTTTCCTATAAAACGGGGGAAATGACTACAAAACATTGTCATCATGAAAGGCAAAATAGG
>JAUTXX010538629.1:0-10736 GCA_032273605.1 Panulirus laevicauda | reverse complement strand
GAGAGAGAGAGAGAGAGAGAGAGAGAGAGAGAGAGAGAGAGAGAGAGAGAGAGAGAGAGAGAGAGAGTAGCGGATAATTGAAATGAACGATTTGGAGGAAACGGGACCAAAGGGCAGTTCCACGCTCAAGGTTGGGGCTGAAACGGATTCTACGAAAATGAAACAGAATCTACGGCACAAAGTGTGCGTAAACGATTTTAAAACAGAATCTACGGGCGGGCAGTGTCGCACAGGGGCTAGGGGGGTGGTGACGTTGGCGAGGTGCAGGGATGGGGGTGCAAGAGTTGATGTTATCCAGGTGGAGGAGGAGAAGGAGGAGGAGGAGGAGGAGGAGGAGGTACAAGAGATAAAAGGCGAAGGTGGAAGTGAGGGGAGGAGAGTGCTGGCAGCTGGGCATATCCAACTCTGGATAGTAGTTGTGGTGGCTAGGTTGGCTAGTGATACTATGGCTGGTTTGGCTAGTGATACTAGCATTAGCTACTGCAGTCTCGTACGTGGATATGCCGTTCACGCGTGGCTACAGACCAGCCTTCACGCACCAAACACTCGAGTTGTGTTACTATCTAACCATATCGCACTATGTCCTGGACTCGGTCAAACTGAAGCACATCAAAGCGAACCAAAATCATCACATTTCCAGAACCTGAATATCTATCATTAATAGTCATAATAGCATATTTCTAAGAAAATGAAAATATATTTCAAGATGTCTGAACATAGAGAATAATTCCAAGAGGTGGCGTACGAAAGAATGGGTCGAGGTGGCGTGTCTGAGGGAAGACCACGGTACCAGTTCCCTGGTCGCCTCGTGATTCTTTCATTATAGAGCAACTTGTGACACTGAGAATTATCTTAGCCCTGACCAGTGTACGTACATCCTTACCATCATTAGGAAGTATAATAAACTACCTGACTAAACGCTGTGTGCATTATCTATATATAGGTGTACTCCCTCCTCCATGTAAAATGTTTGTTGAATTATTTAATATTCAATTTAAGTTTTGTTCACTCTTGATAAGAGTTTAGTAAATATATACCATGTATGACATTATCAAATCAACAGATGAGCTGGCTATCTCACACAAACCTTCAAGCTTCTGGCATGATAACTCTTAAGTCTGGGTCACCTCGACCAACAAGTTTGCTCTGAGAACCAGCAAATGTTTTCTGGGATTCTTGATTATATGGCAGAAACCAAACATCTCGAAAATAAATTGATGACATCATTTCCAAGATGAGAAAATGAAGGATTAGGATTATAAGGAATTACTGGTTAAACCTGACCAGGTTGTGCCAGGAGTCTTCCTCTCCCACGTCCTTGTTGGCTGCTTCGTCCCCACTGGACCTCCGTAATGGATATTCACCGGAGCGATCCCCTCTCGTGTTATCTTTTATCTTTTCCTTCATTAATCATTCCCAGGTTAAGCTTCCTTGTTCCTTATCTCAGCAGCTTCTCACTCCCTTCCTCTTGTTCCTCCTCTCCCTCACGACTGTCTCCCTTCCTTTTGTTCCTCTCCTCACCCCTGTCTCCCTCTTGTTCCTCCCCCTCACCACTACCTCCCTTCCTCTTGTTCGTCACCCTCACCAATGTCTCCCTTCCACTTGTTCCTCTCCCTCATCACCATCTCCCTTCCTCTTGTTCCTACCCTCCTCACCACGACCTCCCTTCGTCACGTTCTCCCTACAAGTTATCATTTAATTAATCCACTCTTGTTATTTTCCTCTCCCCTTCATCTCGTCTCCACCCATCCGCTCTATCTTCCCACATTTCATTCACTCACATCCTATCTCCACATACCCACCTCCCTCTCTTACCACCTACCTTCCCCCTCCCCCAATAAACTCTCCATTACCTCTTTCCTCAATCCATTCCTTTCTTCATTCACTTCTAGCTATAGCCCTCTACCTATCCTCTCTCCCGCTCCCTCTCTTAACATACTTATTCCCTTCATGCCCTCCCCAGATCTTTCATTTCTAATCCTTTCCTTACATCTGCTTTCCCTTAATACCTCTTTCTACCCACCCATACCCTCTATCCAGCCCAACCATCACCTCCTATCCACCCCAACTCTCTCGTCTAACCAAACTTTCTCTCTTTACTTCACTTACGAGCCCTCTATCCACCTTCTCTCTCGTGCCTCCTAGCTAACCATTTCCCCATCATCTCTCTATCCATTCCCACCCTCTTCTTCGCACCTATCCACCTATCCATCCAGTCAACTTTCCTCCTTCCATCGTCTTCCTTTGAGGGTCTGGTACAGAGGAGTTCATCCACTCTCTCTCAGTCGTCATGCGGCGGCCGCCCGGTTTTCTGTGATCATGTCATGCACTAACTAAAGCCGTCGCCTCCAGAGCAAGTCTCTGTACCCTCTGGTGGACGAACACCTCACCATGCACACCTACGGTCATTTCCATCAAACCAATCAAAAAAAAAAAATCATACTTTACAATAGTTTATATGTGAATATCTTTTTCATTAACGAGTTTTATCATATCATTTATCTATTTTCAAAACACTTTGAAGCTGGAGCCTTCCCTGGGATGGAAGTTAAGGAATGAACAGCACAGATGACAGCAGGAGTCACACAGACACCCGCAGCAGCAACACAGACAACAGTAAGACTGACTGCAGCAACACAGACAACACCACCAACAACATAAGGCAACCACAGCAGCAACACACACAGTAACAGCAGCATTAAAAAGACAACAGCAGCAACAACACAGATAGCAACAGCATCAACATAAACAGCAACAGAAGCAACACAGACAACACCAGCAGCAACATACACAGCAACATCTCCAACAAGCCAGAAAAAAACAGCGTTAACACAGATCGCAAGAGTGATAGCAACACAGACATCAGCAGCAACACAGGCAAAAGCAGGAGAAATACAGACAACTCCAGCATGAACAGACAATAGCAGCAGCATTACAGACAACTGAGGAAGCAATACAGACAACAGCAGCAGTTTACAGACAACTGAGGAAGCAATACAGACAATAGCAGCAGCAATACAGACCACTGAAGAAGCAATACAGACAACAGCAGCAGCAATACAGATAACTGAGGAAGCAATACAGACTACAGCAGCAGCAATACAAACCGCTGAAGAAGCAATACAGACAACAGCAGCAGCAATACAGACAAATGAGAAAGCAATACAGACAACAGCAGCACAGACCGCTGAGGAAGCAATACAGACAACAGCAGCACCAACACAGACTTAACAGCAGGAGTACAGACCAATGAAGCAACACCAACACAGACAACACAGCAGCAATACACACCGCTGTAGGAGCAACACAGACAACTGCAGTACCAATCTAGGCAACAGCAGCAGCAATGCCGACAACTGCTGCATCATCACAGACAACCGCACCATCAATACAGACAGACATCTACAGCAGCCATACAGAAAACAGCCGCAGCAATACAGACAGCTGAGGCAGCAATGCTGACAAACGCAGCACCATCACAGACAACCGTAACAGCAATACAGACAACAGCAGCAGCAGCAATACAGACAGCTGAAGAAAAAGGCAAACAATAACTCTAGAAACAACAGAGACAACACAACAGCGACAGGTGTAGCAGCAACACAAAAACAGCAGAGGTAATAAAGACAGCTGAAGCAGCATCAACACAGACCCCAGCTGTAACAACGCAGACAAAAAAAGCAACAGAGAAAACAGTTATGGGTAACAGACAGCTGTAGGAGCCACAAACACAGCTAGCAGCATGCAAGAGTAATAGATAAAAGAGAGGCAAAGACAGAAGAGACAAAGTCAGCTCTAGTATAAACGGCTGCGATACAGATAACAGAAGTGGATGCGACACAGCAACAGGAGCTGATAAACAGGAGATGTAGACTGCAGCATTAACAGTACAGACATCAGCAGAAACCTGAGCATTAGGGACAGCAACGCGGATAACGGTAGGAGAGAACAAACGGTAGGGGCAGAACACCAGACAACAGAAACAAACGATTCTGAAGTAGGGAGAGAACGCCACACACACACACCATCAACAGACAACTTAACAGTGAGCACAGAACACAATCCAGCGGTAACAGAAAACTTAACAGTAGAGAATGAACGCCACACAACAGCAACACAGCACTTAGGAGTAGAGACAGAACATCATTCAACCGTCAAGGAGACATTAGCAATAGACAGAACACTAAACAACATCAACAGAGCACTTAGAACAGAGACAGAACATAAGACAACAGTAACCTAGACCTGAGCATTAGGCATAGAACAATATACAAGAGCAACAGACAACAGTAGGGAGAGAACACCAATATACGGTAATAGAGAGCTTAACAGTATGATCAGAACATCAGATAACGGAAACAGGGCTTAGCAAGCAACAGAACACCAGGCGAAGATAACTAGAGTACTTAACAGGAGGGACAGAGCACCAGCAACAGACAACTAAGCAGTAGGGACAGAACACCAAACAACAGCAATCAAGAACAGAACAGCAAAAGAACACCAAACAATAACAGAGAACTAGCCATGAGAAACATAACACCAGACAGAAGAGACAGAACATAATAAAGCAGAGGCAGAGAATCAGAAAACAGAAGAGGATAAAGAAGAAAAAGATCACCATCTTTCTCTCTTCTGAATTTTGAGATTCCTAAAGACGTAATAAAGGCTCCTCATGTCAGAGTCGTGTCCAACAATAACCCGCGGGACGGACGCTGGTCTCATCGTCTATTGTGTGGCGTGCCAACCATTCTTCGCGGGGGGGCCGACCAGAGAGAATTCGGCTTATAATCTACTTTACCCAGCACCTTCCACCGCCTGGGAGTTAGATAAACGTAAGCTAATTTAGTTTTGTTGTGAACCTAATAAAATAAATGTCGTCGATCTATGGAAACTGCTTTATCTCTCACAAACGGATCGACTTAACCAATACTCGGGGGAAATCACACTGGTTTAATCCCGCCTCACTAGGCCTTCCATGGCCAAATTCCTGTACTCGGTCGTACCAGGAGAGAGCACCAGCGTTCTGGCGCCTCGTCCCCACAGTAGCCCATGTTACCAAACTAAAGGCAACGCCTTGGAGACCCTTGTGTACGTCGGATTACCATGTACTTAAGTTACACCCATTTACGACGTACACGCTAGGTTGAAGAACTAAGGATTATCATCAAAGCTTACCAGCACTTGAAAAATACCTGATCATCATCTCCCATATCACAATAAGCAGTTGCAGAAAGAGCAAGGCTTTCACAGCTCTACTATTAACACTACAATTTATTACGTAACTTAGAGGTAGAGATATGTGTCCCGCCAGTCAGTTAGATAACAAAGCTGCAACGCTTTAAAAAAAAAAACTAACGTTAGCCAGGGTACGGGGAGCATAAAGAGCTGAAAAGCTTAAACAATCATTCCTCATAGTTCCTTTGTATTAACCAACTATCTACCAGTGACGTGTCTGAGGTAATTGACAACCATTTCTCCTCCGACTGTCAACAGCTGCCAAGGTTTGACCCAGTCAGTTTCCTTCTCTAGACTCCAAGGCCATACATTTGTATATATATTCATCTAAGTCCTTCGACCTAAGTAGACCACATTGTATCCAAGGCAGGTAGACTGGGAAGTCGTGTCTCTTCCCATGGTTTCTACATTTCCCCTTTGAGAGCCAATAAGGTGTCCATTTTCAAGGAGTCATCTCCAATTTTCAAGTGTCGCATTCTCGGCGTACCTTAAGGCAGATGCAACGTAGGGACCTTCCTATTTCCTTATCCTTTTACGTTCGCAGGTCCATTGGAAATGCTGAGGCGTTTCATCCGTAGGGGTCGCCAATAACTAGCTGCTGACAGTTTCCTTCTATAGTTTCTCTGTGGGAACGTGACACACGAGGACTGACCCTTGTTATCGCGTGCTTTCTCCACACACGAGTGGCAAAGCTGAAGAGCTCTCTATATTCTTTTGACTTTCCCTCTTTTCATATCTTACCCACCTCCAAGTGTTGGGTCCACAAGCAACTGAGGTACTCAACTCAATCCCTGGTGTATATTTCTTCTTCTCTCTTAATAATGATGATGTTGATGATGATGATGATGATGATGATAATAATAATAATAATAATAATAATAATAATAATAATAATAAACAATCATAATAATAAATGGAAGAAAGAGGTACAACAAAGAGGAGATGAAGAAAGAAATTACGTCTTACGTCGGTAACGTAAGGAGTCTACACTATACGACTACTTCAACCTTAGGACTCCCCACTCACGAAATGAGATACATGGATGGTCTATATACCAGTACCACGTACCCCCTACCTGATCAAGTCACTCGGGTATAAAAAAAAAAAAGGCCAATTTAGAAATCAGAGACGATCATGTAAAACGATTCTCGACCCGTCTTTCGCACGACACCAAGTGACCTTTTCTTTGACCTTTCCAGCCTCACTGTCCCCTATTTGACCTCCCTCAGCAACCACTGCCTCCCATCGTTCCTGGGCAGGAGTTCCGCCACCACACCTCCACCACAACATCCATTACAGAAGCACTTCTCATAACAACGATAGTCATTTATAATGATCATTAACACTTTGTCTTTACAAGGTCTCAACACTTTGTCTTGGCAATCTGTCTTATTGATGTCAGCATTTTACAAGAGGATATTTATTGGTTTGACTGTAAGTTATTCCATGTCTATGCTGTACTGCTTTCTAATGTATGATTCACTTTTGATTTATGTATGATTTACCTTATAAACTCATTATTATCATTATCATTATTACTATCATCATCATTATTACTATTATCATTATTATTATTATTACAACTAATAAGTAGATAACAGAGGGAGACAAAGCAGGTGAGACAGAGGAACAGTCCACGGCAACAGAAATGACCCCAAGAACAGGAAAAACAAATAAGGCTGCAGACGTCAGCGGAAACTATTAGAACAACGACCATAAATCCACGTGTAACGGGAGAGAAACAGTAAACAGAAGTAGACAGAGCAGGAGCGAGACGTTTGATGAGATGAAACGGAAAATAAAAAGACAACAGAAGCTGAGGCAACAGTACCGGGTGGCGTCAGCAGACAATGAGTAGAAACGGTAGCAGAATCGGAGACGCAAGGACAAAAAGAGTAGCGACAACAGCACAGACACACACACACGCAACAGCTGGGTCCCGTTACATTTCACGCAACACCCACCAACACGATCAAAAAAGAATATCTATTTGCATGCATGAGATTCCTATTGGACAGGGGAAGAAGACACTGTCGGCGTGAGGGAAACATGAATACAATGAATAGTCGATTGTCAGTTGGGGAGGAAAAAAGTAAGTAAAACAAATAAAAAGGTGGAAAATACAGAGGAATTTGTCTTCTTCCTGCACCAGACATACACAGGCAACACTCTCGGGGGTTAGCGATGCTACTGGTAATGTCAGAATCATGAGACGCGTGACCGTTACTTATGGATCATCTGAAGAGCATCAACATGTTATTCCTCAGCAGATGTATGATATCTGTTGGTCGTGGAAATTCTGAAGATCTATGCACTATAAAAGAAAATTACCTTTCTATCTATCTATCCATCTATCTACATTACATATATATATTTCTTTTATTAACCTATGTCGCTGTCTCCCGCGTTAGCGATGTAGCGCAAGGAAACAGACGAAAGAATGGCCCAACCCACCCACATACACATGTATATACATACCCAAAATCATACGATATAGCTAAGAATGTATTTGGAGAAGACGGCCACGTAACGGAGGTGGGAGGCAAGGAGGCCATCACATAGATAATGCCACCGAAGATAATGAGAATTCTCACACCATCACATTACCACACTCTCTGTTCCTGGCGGTAATATCGCCGATCAACGCGTGACGCTGGCGAGGGTGACTTAAGACGGGGACGTCCTTGGCGAGTCTTCGCGTCTCTCATCGTCTTTAGTGGATTCTGTGGCCCCAGTTGTAGTTGGGTGAGACTGCATCTCCACCTACTCAGGGAGACCTTGCTCTTCTCCTTCATCCTCAAATAGGATTTCTCTTTCGAAGTGGCCTTGTGGCTCTGCATTTTCCTGGATATCCTGTGGTCGTAGCGTTTGTTTTCGAGGTGATCTGTCGATGTCTCCTTTCCTTTACACCAAGTCAACTAGGTGGAGCTGCCTTGCATAAAGATATCGATCAGAATTTTCATGATTTTGCCGTCGATCAGGGAAAGCTCTCCATACACTCCAAACAGCAGAACTGTTTAGTGTAATGAGGCAGATTTCGTCTCTCTTAATTCCATGTTTTATTTGTTTTAACACAAGTCATTTACCTAACAAGTCTTCTTCTTGAACGTAACTCTTTTCCGACATTACCCATATCTTCCCGTGTTACAGCACCCTCGTCATTAATTTCGTTTATAACAACTACTTCATTTTCTCAGTGGTCTTTGTCATCCATATTCTAATTCTCAGAATTCATCTCTTACAGTTCCGTCAGTTTACATCTCATCAACGCCGTATGATCGTCCGATACACATGAATTATCTTTCTTTACCATTTGTGTCATTCTTATCACTCGTTGCTATCATATTCCTCTTCTGATTCCGTCATCGTCTCATCCCTTTCAGCACTGTCACTTTCCTGCTTCATCATCACCCTCGCATGGGAAATGGGAAACCTGGAGAATCTGGAGGTTTGCTCTGAAGATTACGTTTCTCGAGTTATTGCGGCGCGCGCCACCATCAAACATGTGAAGCATCGTATGCATAGGTGGAGGCGAAGGTGTTTGTCTTTTTTTTTCCAGGAGAGGGGTTTCTACATCATTTGCAGGTGATGGTAGTTTCCAAATGATGTTTGCGGAGGCTTTGTGGTATCTAGTGTGAGTGCAGACGTGGTGGTTTCCAGCAGATGTTTGGGGATTGTAGTTTTTGGAGATGACGGTGCAGACTTTATGGTTTCCAGATATTGTTGGTGGAGGCTTTTCGGCCTCTAGTGTAGGTGGAGATATAGTGGTTCCAGCAGTCTGGATGATGTTGGTGGCGGCTTTGTGGTTTCTAGTGTAGGTGCAGACGTGGTTTCCAGAATATGGTTGCGATTTGTAGTTTCTAGAGATGATTTCCAGATGGTATTTGCGGTTTTGCGGTTTCTGCTGTTGACGGAGACTTCATGGTCCCATGAAAAGGTGGAAGTACTGCAACATGCAGATGAGGCTCTGGTGTTTGTTTCCATGTCGAAGGCAGCTCCAGTGTTTCCATGTCGAAGGTAGTTTCAGTGTTTCTATGTAGAAGGTAGTTCCAATGTTTCCATGTCGAAGGCAGTTCTAGTGTTTCCATATCGAAGGTACTTCTGGTGATTCTATGTCGAAGGCGTTTCCAGTGTTTCCATGTCGAAGGCAGTTCCAGTGTTTCCATGTCGAAGGCAGTTCCAGTGTGTCCATGTCGAAGGCGGTTCCAGTGTTTCCATATTGAAGGTAGTTCCAGTGTTCTATGTCGAAGGTAGTTCCAGTGTTTCTAGGTGATGGTTAATATTTTCTTCCTTTCCAGATGGTTGAGAGCTTTATTGTTTCCAACTAATGGCAGAAATTGTAGTGTTTTATTCAGGTTTGTTGCTTTCAGAATATTGTAAGTAATGAAGATCCGGTTGTGGGTTTTGGAGATTTAGAAAAGATGAAATCCTCTCGATTTTCTTAGTTGAATGGAAAAGTTTTTGCATTTTTTCTGGCACATTTGGGGTTTGATGTATTGACGTAGCTGGACTCCATCTGCGTGTGGTTTCGCCACGAGTGAAAAGCCAGCATCAGCGAGGGTGTATCATCGGAGCACAATCTCGCAGCAAAACTTCTCACTCCAAATGAGTCCATCCTTTACCAAGTGGTGCTGGATCTTCTTAAGTTACGGTCTGATATAAGGGAAGGTTTCCCCGTTTTCAAGTGATGTTAGGGGACTGGATCCATCCGCGTGAGAGACAACGAGGAATTTATCGTGTCCATTTGAGGTAGTCTCGAGGTGATGATGGAAATATTAAGGTTTATTTACGGTAGAGTTTTGATGTTTGATGGTGTGCATGTGATGTTAGGTGGGATGAAGGTTATAGGTGACAATGGTGATGTGATTTTCAGATGGAGGTGACTGTTTTTCAACTACCTTTCATATTTCTGTTCCCATATACAGTGACTCTCCAGTTGGTTCTTGGCGGCTAGTTGGTCTATCCAATGATATCCAGTTGTGTCTTTACTGGGGCTTACATGACACATCTAGCCACTTGCTGGTGCTGCTTAATACATCCTGAAACTTAATAGGACTATGTAATGTAGCTATCGAATAGCGTCATCTGCAATGTATCCAATCGCTTGTTAGGGCGTAAGACTCTCTCTACACAGAATCAGTACCCTTGCCAACACTATGCAAAATTTTCTTCCAGTTATTCGTCCATGATATATCCGTCCTCGTGCCACACCTGTGCAATATTCTCGTCCACTTGCTAATGCTGTTTGATATATCTATATCCCACTCAACCTGCGATGTTTAATATATCCCTCTACACGCCCAGTGGATCATATTTTCAACGGTCTTCAACAGAATATATCCGTCTGCTGGTGTGAGGTCCTCATGCCATCATTTCTATCGCTGGTCCTTGATCTCGTCCTGCCGTGGGAGGCGTCCAGCGTGTGTCTGTGTGTGTGTGTGTGTGTGAGAGAGAGAGAGAGAGAGAGAGAGAGAGAGAGAGAGAGAGAGAGAGAGAGAGAG
>JAUTXX010538618.1:0-10737 GCA_032273605.1 Panulirus laevicauda | reverse complement strand
CTACGACCCTTGAGCACGACGGTACGACCCTTGAGCACGACGGTACGACCCCCGAGCACGACGTTACGACCCCTGAGCACGACGGTACGACCCTTGAACACGACGGTATGCCCTTGAAGGCGAAATCACGATCCTTGAGCATGCCGCTGCATCCCATCAGCGCGACGTTACGACTCTTGAACACACGACGTTACGACCCGTGAACAAGAACGCCACGAACCCTTGAGCACGACCCCTACCACCTCTGGGGCATGACGGTCTGGTCTTTGACTCCGACCTTCAAAACACCCGAGCTACTCAAGGCCCCTGCCATTTGTAACAATCGTACCGTCGTGTTCAAAGGACGCGCCGTTCTACTCCAGAGCTGAAAAGGACCAGAAGTTCCTGACAGATAGTCGAAGCCTTCGTCAGGACTCCGGGAGACCCATCCTGGCAGATAGATACGTGTCTGACACCGCCACACACCTCTCATTCTCCCCCCTCTCTCGCTCCTACGCTCTGACTTCGCCGACAATGCATAGCCAGACACCCCCGAAATTATAATCATCGCAATCCTAAAAAGTTTCAGTACCTCAGTACCTTGAAAATGTGCGTTTTTATTTTTCTAATTGACACCCTCCCCCCCCCCCCTTTTTTTTTTCCTTCCCGCCACTCCTCCAACACCTAGCGAGTAATTAATTGGCGAAGTCCATTCTTCGCGCTATTTTTGAAGCGGTCGATTCATTGAGGACCATTTCTCTCACGTCGGTCGGTAGCGTCGGGTGCTGGGAGAGTGTGTGTGTGTGTGTGTGTGTGTGTGTGTGTGTGTGGTGCACCACCTTCAGGCCGGCGTCTGTGGGTGGGGGAGGTCAGTACCGAGAAGAGGGAGGTGGACTGTATAGCTATAGCCTTCGCCCTGTGTATACTCCCTCTACACACACACGCACACACCTGCTTCCGCCGCCTCCTGCCCCAACCTGCAGCCTTGAGTCGATGCTACAGCCGCTACAGCCAGCCACCTGCTCGAACTGCTTACTCATTCTCCCTCCCTTACTCACCACTAGCTCTGCCCTCCTCCCTCCCTCCCTCACCATTAGCTCTACCCTCCTCCCTCCCTCACCACTAGTTCTACCCTCCTCCCTCCCTCTCTTACCACTCGCTCTACCCTCCTCCCTCTCTCCCTCACCACTCTCTCTACCCTCCTCCCTTACTCACCACGAGCTCTACCCTCCTCTCTCCCTCACTCAACACTAGCTCTACCCTCCTCCAACAGTACCTCCGTCTTCTCCCACACCCTTGACTTGATAACGATTGGTCATACAGTTCTGAACCCTCAGTCCCTCCTCGACGGAGAGGAGACCCCCCCTCCCCAGTGTGTAATTGCAGTATTACGTGCAACATGCAACAATGCAATGCCGAGAATAATCTAGTCCCAGAGATATGAATTAATAGCGATGGATGAATCAAAGGCAGAGGAGAATTCTTTTGGACGATAATGGTGAAAGAGCGATCACTTTTGTTAAGGAAACCAGTATTTACCGTTCTATATAAACAGTTTAAAGATTTTAGGTATGTATATTTAAAGGCAACAAAAATGTATTATTGTAAATGATTAGTTTTTAAGTTTTTCGACATATTTGTCATGCTCAAAAGCCCCTAAACAACCCATCCGTTCTGCCGCTTTCCACATCCCACAAAATCAGTCAAATCAGCCACACACACACACACACCAGCCACCATGTCTGAGACTCCCTCTAACGCTCTTATAACTCTACTCACAACCTGACCCCCACCTCTTCGTGTTGTAGCCATCCCTCCGGGTACTTGGGGTGTGTGGGATGATCCAGTGGGGTGGTTGAAGTAGAGGGGTCGCTTGCTTCCGACGTGATGGTCGCTCAATATCCGGGTCACCAGTGGGAAAAAAAATCCAGCTCTGATTTGACGTTTGGGGGTCAAACGTTTTCAGCTGACGTCTGGGGGTCAAACATTTTTAGCCGACGTTTGTTTATCTCGGGTCAGTATAAAGGTAAACCATCTTCTCGTCCTTGGGTATCAAGGATTTAAGGTTGGCAACGTTAAAGACCATGTTTGGTGACGTGTTGTCATTGTTCACTACCTCAGGAAAACCCTTTGATGACTGGTTCACGATGGTGTGGAGGTGTCTTGTGGACACACCCCCCAACACGGCCTGGCCTGTCTCACGTCCTCAGACATTACTCCTGGTCTGCTGCAGAGGCCGAGGGTGGGTCTCCCATGGCACATGATCAGAGTCCAGCCACCCAGTGGCACGTGTGTGTGTGTGTGTGTGTGTGTGTGTGTGTGTGTGTGTGTGTGTCGGCAGCTCCACTCGGACGTGGGCCGTGGAGATGCAGGCGGGTGAGCCTCACGTCTTAAAATAGGCGATCGCGTTACGTCTAATGAGGAGGGGAGGTCGCCTTCAATCAGCGGTCGTGCTCGTCACGAGGGCTGGGGTCGGCGGGCCCCCCGAAACCCCTTACTCGCCACCGACTGATGATGATGGATCGCCCGCTGCCGGGCTCCCTCCTCCAAGCCTCCTCTTTAATGCCGCTCGAAGACGCCGGCCGCTACTTACGTCAACGTTGCCGCCACCAGCTGCTGCAGGAGGAGGAAGGGAGGGCTGTTGTTGTGCCCGTCGATCAGGGTCTAGTCTGGTCCTAGGACCTTCCCAGGGTGACAACCTGTCGCTAGTGGGACGCTGGGACCTTCCCAGGGTGAGAACCTGTCGCTAGAGGGACGGTGAGTGTGGTAGAGTGGAGTGGCTGTTGGATGGGTTGCGATTGTTGGGGTACAGGGGTGGGTAAGTGGTGGTGGGCACATGTACGCAGTGAAACAGTGGTGTCAGTTAGGCAGAGGTACAGTGGTGTCCTCAGTTATGTAGTGGTACAGTGGTGGCCTTAGTTATGTAGTTTTACGTACGGGTACAGACACTGCAGGTGTGATTCAGGGGACACTGCAGGGGTGGTTTAGAAGACAACACAGTGGTAGTTTAAGGCAGTGTTGCCCAGACTTTCCTCACCCCACGCCACTTGTACACAACTGATATGGCTTGACATCTTTAATGATCACGTAGTAACAATAAGCGGTGGATGAACTGACAACGAACCGTCTCGTTCACCATGGTCGACAGGCTTTGGCCCAGCTCACCAAGACCAGCCAGAGAGAGAGAGAGAGAGTTACAGATACATTTTAATGAATTTACTTCAGTTATTTCAACTAATAATTTCTGAGCATGAAAGATTACATACGTGTTCATCTTATACCATCAGTTTTTTTTATTCAAATCTGCAGCAGTCCTTGAGACTAACCCCATACTCAGGGGTTGAAATGTCCCCTTGAATATCTCTCGCTGCCCTAAAGAGGGGCGAGGCCCAGCAGTTTTGAGAACCACCGGTTTAGTGTACGCCACAGTAGTGGCTTAGGATACGCCACAGTGGTGGTTTAGGGGACGCCACAGTGGTGGTTTAGGATACGCCACAGTGGTGGTTTAGGGGACGTCACACTAGTGGTTTGCGACTGTTAGAGCGGCTGAATTATAGTGGCACGGTGGTAGTTAAGAAGAGTGGTGGGTCACAGACGCTGCGACGAGTCGAGTGTGGCAAAGGACAGTCGATGGCAAGAGGAGGTAGCAGCAGCAGCAGCAGTAGTGATGATGGTGTGTTGGTGATGTGGTGGGCGTCACCTGCTGCAACCCCCAGGTCCTCCTCCTCTCCAGGATTATATGTCACACTAGTTTATTTACGGTGCGGCCAATATAGGAGTCGTTCGCTACATGTCACCGTTGCTATATGGATTGTTCGTTTATGGCGTCGAAGGTCCAGCCAGAGATAGCAGTCCTTAACGAGACCAGACCTTAATTGAAACATGAAGAGGAGCTGAAGAGATGAAGTAAGTGAAGAGAGAAGAATTATTATCTATGTGTCCTGTAGGTAGAGTAAAGCCTGCGGAAGAACGAGTTCTCAGACGTTTGGAAAGACATGGAGAGGTCGAGTTCTAAAACTTGGCCGTGTAAGGAAAGAAACAGACATCGCAACTTGACTCCCAGACGGCCATGCATGGTTATAGATGTGGGTGTTGCTGTAAGGCTATGGTAATTTGTGTTCATTTGGTGTGTGTGTGTGTGTGTGTGTGTCTGTGTGTGTTTGTGTGTGTGTGTGTCTGTGTGTGTGTGTGTGTGTGTGTGTGTGTGTGTGTGTGTGTGTGTGTGTGTTTGGCATCTGAGGGTTCTATGAAGGGGAGAGACGTTTACATGACTTCATAAAATGTTGTTACCTGGTGATGTGGTGGTGTTGGGAGCCTCGCTGGGGGAGGTTATGGCTGTGGAGAATCGCCTCTACGCAAGGGACAAGTAACGTTATTCGTGCTCTTAAAGCGAAGGAGCCGTCCAGTCTGTGTTTATTCGTGTCTGTGGTGTTGCTCGCAGCCACACGAACGTGTTAACACTCCTGGTGAAGCTTAAGCCCTTCGACTCATTCAGACTGAGACGTTTGCCCACGACTTTTGTAACCATGAGTACGAGTGACGTCCGACTGATGTAGCACTCAACAGCTGCTCAGATAAGGGCTATCAAAGCCGTTGGTGATCATCTGTAGTGTCTTTACTTAGTGTTGTGATAACCTCTTTTCTGGGTTGGTTCTTGTTAGATATGATTTCAAACGCCATGTCTACGAAATTGAACACTTTTTTTGGTGAACCTTTTTTTTTAATCGAAAGTCTTTTTTCTACATGCTTACTTGGCCTTAGGTCAACGAAGATTATTGCACCAGTGTCGTAATGCCTACTTTACGTTACGTAGCTCAACAGAGTCGTACTGTGTTTATCATTTCCGTTTTCTTCAGGCTGATGTGGAAAATATGGCACTTTTGATATGAGAATTCCTTTGTCGCCCTTGAGAATTTGTCACCCTTGAGCCCAGTATGTTAGTTCTGAGTAAGCTAGAGTGCAGCTGTGTGATTAATTTCTGGTTAATTTACCCGTGGATTGGGTGTGACCTCGGAAATTTGCCTCGGTAGGCTGAGGTGTTAAGAGTTTAAGTAGAGACTCTGGGGGCATCTGCAGTTCGGCCTGGACTCTGGGGGCATCTGCAGTTCGGCCTGGACTCTGGGGGCAGGCGTCTGGGGAGGTTAGCTTGGGGGGGATGCTTGAGGTCGTCGTCTTCGGGGGGCCATAAATCATAAATTGGGAGAGAGAAGTTTGGTGTGAGGGTTTGGTGAGGTAGCGAAGCCATTGCTGCTGCTGCTGTTGTTGTGTCTTGTCAGGAGGGTTAATGGCGGCGTGTCGGATCTGGCCGACACCTACCCGGGCCAACAGGGGTTCCTCATCGCCACACACACACACATACACACTCGCTACAGCCCCGCCTCCGCCACAGCCTCCACCTCCGCCGCCTCCTCCCTGCTGGTCATGATTGGTTCGGGTGGTGATCACCGGTGACTTGGTGAGTGTAAGCTTTGCCTCACCACTCACGCGCCACGGATCTGTCTTCCTCCCTGTCACCCCGCCCGGTAAACACGGGATGAAATTTCAAAATGATATTAATAATAATGATAATGATAACTGTAGTGATAATTACAAGAGCGATATTTTTTTTTATTTGCTCCCGATGCCGCTCGGATCATTAGAATTAAAGCAGAGAAGAACACGTCCTGTTGAAGCAAGAGGAGAGCTTGTGAATTTTGTGGAGTGGAGGCTTGACCCAACCAGCAGCAGCCTGGCGAGGGTTGGGCTCCGCCACACTAATCCCGGAGGACAGCGTACAAACATGTTTGTGTACCACGGTCCCAGGGTCCGTGACCAGAGCTTCGACCCTATACCGTCGTGAGGTTATATTTCTTCTTCTTCTACTACTACTACTACTACTACTACTACTACTACTGCTACTACTTCTACTGCTACTACTACTACTACTACTACTCCCACCACCGCATCGACAGCTCCATAGCCCTCGCCATCCTCGCGTGTCACCACCACACAGCCACGTCAACAAACCTCCCGACCCTGGCCACCATGGTCAGCGGCCAGTGGCCAGACTCCTCAAGTGAGCGGGGTCGGCCTGTCCCACTTACCACCGCTGGCCTGGCCCACTTACCACCGTACCATAAACTCTGTAGCGGCCATACCCGTATGAGTTGTCGCACTGTACGCTATACCGACACTCATCAGGCACAAGAAATTACACATTTACTCGTCCATGAAGCGCAGGGCGGCCGGTGGGCGGATGGCGAGCCTTGTACCACGTACCGCACACTGGAGAGGCTGGTGGTGGTGGTGGTGGTGGCGGCGGAGCCCTCCTCCTCCTCCTCCTCTTGCGTGAAGGAAATACCTGAGATGTGGTTATGGCAGCCCGGCTGAGGTATACCCGTCTGTCCCGGAAGGCGTCCTTCCCCGGCTTGCCTCACTCCTTATATCGCTTGGTGGTTCTTGGTGGTCCGAACCTCTCTCATAGGTGGTGCGGGAGTCTGAACCTACTCTAGGAGGATTCGGACTTATGACCTGGAAAGGGGGATGGATGAAGATTTGACGTATTGTACGTGGAGTTGAATCTATTGTAGACGACATGACTTTGTTTCTGAGTGGTCTCGACTCCCGTCTAGGTGATGTTGGCTTCTTGTAGAGGTGTCCATATGGCCCCGTGTTCTGTAGATGGTCTGCACGTATTTCATCCTAGTGTTTCTGTCCATTCTCTAGTCACTGTAACGTGCAGGGAGGGAGGGAGCATCATGCAGCCACAGTATCTTGCACAGCCATTGCCCTGGTCACCACCTTTATATACACACACGCACCTGCTGCTGCTAGTGATGCTGTGGTCTTCAGCTTTACGCGTCCGTCGCTGTCTCAGCTCTGTGAAGCCGCTGCTGTCTTCCTCTGCTTTTAAAAATCCTGATTGATATATACATCTCTCTCTCACAGTTTGCCGGGGTGTCCGTCAGCTCAAGATGTACCCGTCGCTTGATGAAACAGTTTTTTTTTTCTCTCTATAAACTTCACACGGGGCGCTGAGAACGCCTGGTGTTACTGTGGCACCGGGAAGGTGTCCAGATCGGGCCCCGATCCTTTGTGAGACGACCCGAAAGATTTATAAAGGCGATCATGATCCCTCCCGCGCCGGGGCCGCGAGAAAGAAGTTCCTAATTAACTATTGAGTTCTCGAGAGAGAGAGAGAGAGAGAGAGAGAGAGAGAGAGAGAGAGAGAGAGAGAGAGAGAGAGAGACCAACTTACAAGCCAATGAAGGACTACAATCCCCTGTCTACAAAGCTCGCACCATCATAATAACTTCACCTACAACATCTTCTCCAACAGACTTACATAAAGAGGAACAAATCTCCTTTCATTGGTGCTCATATTACCCCCCCCTCTCCGAAAACAACCCCTCCCAGCTGATGCACCTTAGGATAATAGACCCTTGGGTGAACCTTGGCATGGTACACGCTACTATGGTACACCTGAGGATGGTACACGCTACTACGGTACACCTGAGGATGGTACACCCTAGTATGGTACACGTGAGGATGGTACACTCTAGTATGGTACACGTGAGGTTGTTACACCGTAGGATGGTACTCGCTACACTTGAGGATGGTACACTCTAGTATGGTACACGTGAGGTTGGTACACCGTAGGATGGTACACCGTAGGATGGTACACGCTACTATGGTACACGTGAGGATGGTACACTCTAGTATGGTACACTCTACTATGGTACACGTGAGGATGGTACACCGTAGGATGGTACACTTTGGCATGGTACAGCCGAGGAGTGTGTGGTGTGTGTTTGCCTAGCATGACGCCATGCCTGGGTAATACTCATATTCTTTATGGAAATACCTTTTTTTCTGGATTTTCAAGGCTTACTGATGCCTGAACCTGACGTGCTAAGAATAACTATGACCTGACACTTTAAAAAAAAAAAGTTTTTTCACCTCTTCCAAAGTTCGCAGGTACTTTTCCTCGTCTCTTCTCAATGGACGTGAGCGGATGCGGCCTTTCTTCCGTCTGTCCGTGGCACTACCTCGCTCGTGCGAGAAACGGCGATCAAATATGAAATAAACCAATGTATATACAGTATATGCATGTATGTATGTATGTTTGTTTGTCTTTTACGCTCACGCGAGAAACGGCGATCAAATTTTAAATAAACAAATGTATATACAGTATATGCATGTATGTATGTTTGTTTGTTTGTCATTTATGTGCACACAGATCCATGTGATCTCACAAGGCAGGAGGGTTTAAGTTCTAGGAAGACGGGGGCAGCCTTGACCCCCGTCGTGTGGCGCAGGAAGCCACAGATAACCCAGTTGGGAGTAGCTGGCGACCTGACACATGATGATGCTCAAGGATGTGAGTCACGGCTCCTGTTCATGGTGAACATAACAACATAGCAATAATAATGATAACATTAATGATCATGAAGCTACAGAATTAACAACATCACGTGCACTCTCCAAATACCGCAACATCAACTGCTTATATTCGTGTGGTCATGACGATGTTATTGTAGTGATTTTCCAACCTACGTTTATCTCATCATCGGCGATGTTCTAAATGAACCTTCTGATCCTACAAGCGAAGACTTATTCTCTAAAATCCTTGTGGACTGGGTAACTGATAAGGATAACAATCCTTAGATGTATATAGGCTGGTGGGGGAGTCCTTTATCATCCATGTGTTCACAGATACGACTGCTTTCACCCAGGGACGGAGAGGCACAGGCAAACAAGCAAATAACGGACCCTGAACCCAAGAACCTGGCGTAGACGCAAGCACGCACGGAGGACGGGTTGCACGCACCGCATCTCGAGCGCCCTGCGTCAATAAACCCCGCTCGTCCTGCGTAAATACACCGAAGTCATCCCCTCCTCCCACAGTACCTGAGGCCCGGCACGTTCACACGATCCCCAGAGAGAACGGCCGGCGTGGCGTTCGCCTTGGCGCTGACGTCACCGTCAACGCTACCCTTGACGGAGAAACCAGCCGGTGACGTCACTACGTACGGCTGACGCCCTCCCCCAAGGGAGGAGGACAACGCGCCCGTGGATGTGACGCCGGGAGTGACGGATGACGGAAAGCCAGCTGTAGGGAAATGTATCGAGAGAGAGGGAGAGAGAGAGAGAGAGAGAGAGAGAGAGAGAGAGAGAGAGAGAGAGAGAGAGAGAGAGAGAGCATCTCATATTTTCTTTTCTCCTGCTCTACAGTTCGAGGGGTCACAGAGTCAAGCGCCGTCTGTTATCAGTTCGGCCTCTCTTCGTGCTTCGCTCTCGGCCGTGTCGTGTGTGATCACAGACGACGCAATATTTGCGTGACGCCGGAGTCGACACTACGATGCGTTATGAATGAATAAAAAATAAAAAACGGGGAAACGTCGACAGAATTCAAACCGAAGTAATTCCACGACTGCGCAGTGGACGGATAAAAAGACACCTGCGGCCCACAACAGGAAACTCATATCTCCCTCCTCACCCCTCCTCCCCCACAGGACAGCAGCGTCAGGTGGCACCCATCAGCACGACAAATCGGCCGTGAGCGGGAAAAGTTGGATGTGAGGGTCGCCCGCTGCCAAGGGCGGAGAGACAGGCAGTCAGGCAGGTGGACGGACGGACGGACGGACGGATACGCAGCCAGGGGAAGACGGACGTCGCCTTGGACGAGAAGAGAGCGAGGGAGGGAACGGGGAGGGGGGGGGTGGAGGTCCACTATCATGCCAAGGGGTAAAGTGGAAAGGTGTGAGGAGAAGAGGAAGGAACGGGACGATTTTTAAAAAGGTCAGAAAAATAAAATTGAATACTTTTTTACCTTTCTTTGGCAAGGGGAGTGGGGGAGGAGTAAGTAGAAAGCAGGCTGGGTCTGTGGATGTACTAACGTTACGATGTTTGATTCATTCGCTACGTTTCGTAGAGCATGCACTGACGTCAAGATATATAGGTTGAGCGTATGTTGATGTCAGGATGTTCCCATGTCAGCATGTACTGATGACATGATGTTCTCGCTGAGCCTATACTGATGTCGTGATGTTTCTGTTCAGCGCATACGGCATCTGCCACGACCTCATTGAACACATACTGATGTGGCGATGTCTTTACAGAGGATGTGCTGAGGTCCTGATGTTGCAATGCAATATTATGCTGACTGTTAAATCAGACATGTAACATATTGTTACGTATCGTATATGTCAAAGTAATTAGATAATGTATAAAAAAGAAACATTTGTCATACTCATATCTGAACAAATATATGAATCATATATGCGTGTGTTCACGTATATCTAGCAGAGTATAAGATATATAAGTAACTCAAAGTCTGCTAATGTTAAGTCTGTCCTTTAGAAAGCACAATAATCCCTCACGGAATTGTTATGTTACGTTTCTCTGAACTGGATATATTCCTGCATCGGTCGCCTTCCCCTCTGGGGAAATGACCTTTTAGTGATTACATTACATTTAATTAATCTCTGAGGTTGGAGGCTGACTGTGACCCCCAGCTGACACGAAGGAGAGGGAGGGTCAGGTCTTGACCTATGTTCACGGATCTGCCCGCCTGTTTATCCTTTCAAACCTGACGTTCTCGTTTTATGTCTCCCTTCCTCTGTTTTGGATAAACCTTTTTTCTCTACTGTGTTATATGTTTGGTAAACAGTGTGTGTGTGTGTGTGTGTGTGTGTGTGTGTGTGTGTGTGTGTGTGCGCGCGCGCATAGAGACACATGCCTTGGTATATTCCAGGTGTGCGTAGTGATAAATCATAT
>JAUTXX010538607.1:0-10737 GCA_032273605.1 Panulirus laevicauda | reverse complement strand
GAAGGATGGAGTGAAAAAGATTTTGAGCGATCGGGGCCTGAACATACAGGAGGGTGAAAGGCGTGCAAAGAATAGAGTGAATTGGAACGATGTGCTATACCAGGGTTGACGTGCTGTCAATGGATTGAACCATGGTATGTGGAGCATCTGGGATAAACCATGGAAAGTTGTGTGAGGCCTGGATGTGGAAAGGGTGCTGTGGTTTCGGTTCATTATACATGACAGCTAGAGACTGAGTGTGAACGAATGTGGCTTCTGTTGTTTTCCTAGTGCTACCTCGAGCGCACGCGGAGGGAGGGGGTGTCATATCATGTTTGGCGGGGTGGCGGCGATATGGATGAAGGCAGCATGTATGAATATGTACATGTGTATATATGTATATGTCTGTGTATGTATATGCATGTATACGTTGAAATGTATAGGTATGTATATGTGTGTGTGTGTGGGCATGTATGTGTATACATGTGTATGTGGGTGGGTTGGGCCATTCTTTCGTCTGTTTCCTTGCGCTACCTTGCTAAAGCGGGAGAGAGCGACAAAGTACAATAAATATAAAAAATATATATACTTCCTTTCCAATATATCATCATGCATCCTTACAACATGACCAAACATTTCAAGGTATTTTACTTAATGAGCTCTATGGAATCACACACACCACACACATTTTTCTCTCTCTGATATCCTAAATCTCCTGCACATTTCAACATTACTTACTCCACCCAACCTTCTAACACTGCAAGCACCCCTTAAGAAGCAAATTTCAACAGCCTGAGCACTAGCACTGTATGCTCTATTCATTGTTCATGTTTCTCATCCAAAGGTTAAAGTAGGCAGTAATATGTTTTCCCTCAGTCCATTTTTCATATTAGTCAACACATTTTTCTCTTTCAAAGTTCTCTTCAAAGCTCTAATCACTTGCCTCCCTTAAGAGCTATCTCTTATATGCCATTTTTCCACAATGTTACACCCAAATAATTAAACATTTATCCTTGAACCCCTCCCTCTTCTTATTTATAATGTATGACACTACAATGTCTACCACTTCATTATACCTCCTTTCAAAAACCAATAACTACTCTTACCTTTAATTTCCTTCTTTTATACACTGCATAAAAATCAAATATTCTACAATTTCTCTTGAATCTCTGCTATCAACAAGGAATCATTTACAAATAACCAAGTCCCAATACCCAGATTTCTCCTTCCAACTTAAGCTTTGCTCCCTATCTTCCTATTCTTACATTACTTCTCTCTGCTGCATCTATGTATCATTACACAATGTATCATCACACAATGCTGTCTCACTCTAATCCCTATCTAAAAATCTTCAATCAGCCTATGATCTACTTTAACATATGCTTTAGCATTTTTTGAAGAATAATCTTGTTACATCCAGTAACTTCCCTGTATCATGAATTTTCATAACCTCCTAATTTAAATTCCAGTCCACTTTGTCATGAGTCTTTTCTAAGTTTATGAATGTTGCACACGACTATTTTTTCCCATTAAAATACTTATTCACTGTTTCCTTTGACAGTGAGGTAGCACCAAGAACAGATGAAAATGGCCTTATTCACTCACATCCAATCTTTAGTTGTAATGCATAATTCACCAAAACCAATGCCACCAATCCTCAACCAGGCCCCATTGACCTTTCTGTGATTTCCTCTGACCATTTCATATCCCTGACTCAGCCCAAGGACAGCACTTCACCCCCTGTATACCATCCAATGACCTCTCTTTCCACACACTCCTCAATGCATCCAGAACCTATGGCTTACTTCAGCTCCCATGATTACAAGTGCTGCCATATCCACTCCCTGGTATCTAAAACACTCACCCTCCTCCAGGTTATCTCCATTCTAACTTTCACTCTAACCAACAAACTCTCTCCACTGCCAAGCTCAATGACCTTACTTTTATTTACATTAACTTTCACCTTTCACACACCACTGTATACCGTCAAAAAGTGTACAATTAAAATGGTATATCTTACCATCATCTTGGCGGTATGTTGATGGAGGGTCACGATTAAGCATCTTCTGGGATTCCTGATATTGTTGCTATGAAAAAGAAAAAGAAAAGTAAAAATATCATCAAGAAGCCCATTTCTTTATTGATTTATGCCTTCATTAAATGACAAATGCCTTGGGGCATACAAGCCTGGTTATTAATCTCAATACAAGAAAACCAAAAAAGTCTAAATATGAAAAACCATTATTACTAACAGTTCATGAGTGGCTATAAACATCTCAATGATGGTAACACTAACTGTGACTTACAATTTAACACTGTAAGACCAGCCTCTCAGTGATTATTAATCAAAGCTGCCTTCCTCACTGAGATCATGGTAATAACTTACAGGTGCTAAGTGGTTGTTAGCAACTTCTCTCTAAGGAGACCAACTGACATATGCATAGGGAATGTTACCCGAGATCTACCTATCTCATGTTATTATGGGACAAATGTCTTTTCAATTACTGTAGAATGAAGATATGTTTATCCTTCCCTACTGCTTATCATACATTTGAAGTGAATACCTTGATATTTTCTTCTTTGAGAATCCTGAACAATAAATCATGTAAATAAGGTATTGTACTGTACATGAAAATATGAGATATATCATGCCCAAGAATCTGTTATACTTACTGCTGTAAAAGAAGAATCTAAGGGGAAAAGTGGTGCCCTCAGAGACAATTTTGTTTTTCACTTTAACTTATCTAGGTGAGGCCAAGAGACTAAATGCAAAGTTATGTTGGGTAACTAGTCAATCAACATTATAGTTGACTGAAAAAAGTAGTTACTAAAATATCAAGCACAAATGACTTCACAATTTCCAGCCTTACCCGTGTGGTAACTGATGTAAATAGCTTAAACATGTGAACAATGCAGAAGAGAAAAATAAGGCTGGGCCAACAAAGCTTACCTGAAGGCGTTCCATCTGGATGATCAGTGAGTGTTTTTCAGTGCTTAGAGTTTCTATGCTGTTCTGCTTATGAATGAGAGACTCTGTCAATGCATGAACACGCTGCTCCAACTCTGACAGACTACTAGATGAGCTCTGTTTGTGAGCCACCTGTCAAAACAGAAATTACAATTAAGTCTCCCTAAACTAATGCACTCTTTTTCAATAATGCCTTAAGCATCTCAAATATTAAGTGACAAAATAAAAGATGTGTAAAACAGGTACAAATAGTCAATCATATCAAAGTCTATTAATCAATACTAATTGTCTTGGCCCTGGTTCTGAAGATGTTAAAGGTATCTAAATAAACTAGGAATATGTTAAGGTGACAAAAATGCATTCATCACCTAACTCTAGTTACAGCAATCTCAGCAAGTCTGAAAATATTGTGTGATTTAGTAAAGCTAATCTTCAGTTTGTTAATACACAAGAATGTCTGTACAAATTTGAATCCTTGCTCCATATCTGAACTTCAGAGATGTGGTGTTCTCAATGTTAACTAAGACTACAGCTTGAAGCAAATGTACAATAATTTCTATGAGCATGAAATTGTACTCTACTTTAATCACTGGTTGAAGGGAAAAAAAAATAAAAAAAATTCATGCTTTAACCCTTTCACTGCAATATTCATACTATCCAGGGATGCTCTGGGTGGAATATTTTCAGTATTATAAAAAAATATCTCCTTAACTTCGTCATTATGATTAACTTGAACATAATATAATGGAGCAACACCATGGCAGTCAATATATCTATCTGTCTATTTACATGACCAAAATCAATCATTCCAAAATGGCATTCAAAATCTCTATTAAACTTGGTAGAAATGTTTAGTATGACTAAAGAACACAATCCCATTACTTTTCAGATGCAATTTTTTTTCCAGAAAACAATACTTCCTCTGGCTACATACAATGGACTATATCCAGTACAGGAGGGCTCTGCATGGGGTGGAGGCCATGAGAAGGGAGGGCCATATTGGGGTTGAGGGTCCTGGGAAGGGGAAGGCACTGCAGAGGATGGAGATCTAAGGATGGCAGGCCTATTCAGTGGTGTGAGGGTCAGGGGAGGAGAGAGCCATACCGAGGGTAAAGGGTACAGGGTAAGAGAAGGCAGCGGGGGGCTGGAAATCCTCCCCTCTCATTTCTAATTTTCCAAAAAAGAAACAAAGGGGGCCAAGTGAGGATATTCCCTCAAAGGCTCAGTCTTCTAATCTTAACACTACCTTGCTATTGCAGGAAATGGTGAATAGTATGAAAAAAAAAATTGATAGAAATTCTGCATGACTGAGCATACCTATAAGAATGGAATGAATGTAAGGATATGCATTTCCTTTCCTTTCATACTTGACCGAAATTTCCTGCATCACTGAAGAAGTGCCGGGAACAGACAAAGAAAGGCCACAGTCACTCACATCCATTCTCTAGTGGTCATGCACAATGCACTGAAACAAAGATTCATATCAATAGCACAGTTCAGTGCGCTTTCTGCTAATCTATAGGGTTTTGCAAAATCTATATTTTCACTCTTTTTCATTTCAAACACAATCACTTTACTTACACTTGTAAAAACCTTCAATCACCTACACTTAAACACATCATAAAACACACTTACATGCTTCTACGACTCCTCTTCACTCTCAGCAAACAACACAGTATCATATACAAACAGGCTTGTCACTAGCCACTATACCTCACCACTGCACTCCATCTCTGCATTCCCTTTACCTAGTTTTGTTTTGGTTTCATACCTCCCACCACTCCATCCATATACATGTCAATGAGCCATGGTGACATCACACAGCACTGCCTCACATCCAAGTATACTGAAACTTTCACTCAACTCTCCATCCACTCTTACACATGAACTTGATCATCTAAAGAAGGCTCTCACACCACCCAACAGTTGTCTTCCTACCTTACATATCCTTAACACACCTCAAAAAGCATTCCACTCGACCCTGTCTTATGCTTCCTCCAGATCCATAAAAGCTGCACACAACTTCTTACCTTTTGCTAGATACTTTTCCTCAGCCATTTTCACCACAAAAATCTGATCCACACATCCCCTACCTTTCCTAAGAACCCCTTGCTCCTCACTTTTTCTGCATTCAGTCAATTCCATCTCTCTAACAATCAACACACTTAAATACACTTTTCCTGTATATATTCCCCTATAATTGATACATACATCCTGAGCACTTTTACCTCTGAATAAAGGAACAATAGTTTTCATCCAATCCTGAGGCACAATTTTCTGTTTCCATGCCAAATTACATATCAAACACATACACTCAATCACACTTTCTCCTCCGTACTTCAGTATTTCAGCCAGAATCCCCCCCATTCCAAGTGCCATTCCTATCTTCAGCCTCAGTATCACCCATTTTACCTCCCTTCTTGCTATAGGACCTTGCAACTGTATACTCTTTCTTCCATGCTCCATACCCACTCCTTAAGCTCGAGAAAAACTTCTCATTGCTTCAAGCAGCTTCCTCACACACAATGTATTCTCAAAACTTTTCACATAGCATTTCTATCAACCCTGTCATATACTTCCTCCACATCCTTATATACCACATACAAATCCCTCTGTCTCTCTAGATATTTCTCATACACATTCTTTAAAGCAAACACCTGATACACACACTCTCTACCATTCCTGGAACCACAGAGTTCCTCGCCAATCTGATGCTCTGTATATGCCTTCATCCACTCAATCACTACTCTCCCAAACAATTTACCCAATAAACTCACTTTTGTCCCCCTTACCTTTATATAGTGGCACTATATATGCATTCTGCCAATCTTCAGGCACCTCACTATGATCCCTACATACAATAAAAATCTTAACTAACCAATCAACAACACAGTAACTCCATTTCTTAAAAAATTTGACTAATACTATCTACTCCAGCCACCTTGCCACAATTCAACTTGTGCAAGGCCTTGACCACCTCTTCTCTCTCCACTAAACCACTCTCTATGAATCTCTTACTTCACATACCAACCTAATCCAAACACCCTACATTTGCCATCCTATCATCAAACACATTCAACAGTCCCTCAAAATACTCACTCCATCTCCTCACTTCATTACTACCTGCTACCACTTTCCCACCTGCCCCTTCACTGATGTTCCCATTTGCTGTGTTTTCTACACAATATTAACCTCCTTCCAAAACATCTTATCCTACCAAAAGTTAAAGATACTCACCAACCCCAACTTTCACATGCCCTCTTTTTCAACCCCTGCATCTTCTTCTTCACCTCCTATCACTTTCTCTTATACATCTCCCAATCATGAGCACTTCTTCCATGTAATTACAGCCCATATACCTATAATTTCTCTTTTACACGCAACTTTAACTCGTCATCCCACCAATCACTACCCTTTCTAACCTGCCCATCTCCCGCTGCCACATGCCACATTCTTCTCTTGCCCATATCAGCAATGCTTTCTTAAATACCTCCCATTCCTAACTTGCCCCCTTAGCTTCAGTCACACTTACCATCAGCTATTTCATGCTCAATCTCTCCAGGTATTTCTTCACACAAGTCTCTTTTCCAAGCTCAATTACTTTCACTACTCTTCTCACCCATAGCATTCACTCTTTCCCGTAAACCCCTACAAATTTACATGCTCACCAGCTACCCCTCTCAACTCATTCACATCCAAGAGGCTCTCTTATGCATACCTATCAATTTGTATGTAATCCAATAATGCCCACTGAATATCTTTTCTACACACACACATTTACTTATGTATGTTCCTTTTCTTAAACCAGGTATTCCCAAATACCAGCCATTTCTCAAACACACAACTCCTCTAGCTGTTCACCACTTCTATTCACTTTACTAAATACCCATTATCCCCCAACTATACACCTAACTGCCACATTATTCACCTTCATATTTAAATCACCCATCACTTATACTTGGTTTCTTGCATCAAAACTGCTGACACATTCACTCAGTTGTTCCCAAAACACTTGCCTCTCATGATTGTACATTTCATGATTAGGTGCATAAGCACTAATAATCATCCATTTCTTGCAATCCACTTCCATTTTTACCTAAATCAGTCTGGAGCTCTTTTCTCAACACTCTTTCACACTATCCCATAACTCATGCTTCAGTAGTACTACTCCTACCTTAGCTCTTGCCCTTACACCAACCCCTGACTTTTCTCCAACATTTCTAAACCATTATTCCTCTTTACCCTTGAGCTTTATTTCATGCAGAGCCATAATATCCAGGTTCCCTTCCAAAAATATACTACCTTTCTTCTTACATTGGTTACATCCATACATATTCAGACACCCAAGCCTGAGCCTTCAAGGAGGATGAGCACTCCCTTATTGACTCCCTCTTTGGTTCCATCTTTTAGAAACTGAAATACAAGAAGGGGGTCCATCCATCTCCCACCCCCTTTCGTTGCCTTTTGTGACATGAGGAATACAGAGGTAGAATTCTTTCTACACTACCCAGGGATTATACATATACATGTAAAATTTGTTTTCATATGTGCAGACATCCAAGGAAAGACAATTCTCATCATGCTTGATGATAATCAAATATAATTTAGTAGCCCATCAAAAACAAAAGCTATGGAAGAAAACACTGATGGAAATATGAATGCAATGTTTTTATCTATAATGCACTTCTCAAATCTGCACACATCTCATACATCTAACTTAACTATTCTGCTCTTTCCAACAAGAACTTATCATAGAAACTCTGAAGATTCTGATCAAACAATACAATATTTTCACACATGGACTGACTTATATATTTCAAAAGCAAAATCTGAAAAAAATTGAAACCTATACAAGAAAACTTCAGAAATCTTATGTGAAAGCATAAGCCTTGAATGGCAGGAGTCAAACCTCTTTCTGAAAACACTTTTCCTTCACAACTTACCTGGTTATCTGAGTCAGCAATGGAAATGAATACCCAAAAAGCAGTTATGGAGTTTAATGAAATTTTTATCCTCTGCAGTTGAAACCCATAGAAAATTCAAAGGAGGAAAGTGGTACATACATCTTCACTTATTTCAATCTAACAAACATAGCATCATCTGTTATTCATAAGAAATCTTTAACAGGAAATATAGACTAAGAAAACCAATAGTTATTTTCTAAATAAGAATTATCTAACTGCATTGGAATGCACGTCACATGAATCCACAGAGTGACTTAATAAATGCAATTTCCAATGCATGGTAAATAGCCTCTCAAACCACATGTGACATGATTAGGAAATAAAGAGGAAGAGTACTGGAGAGAGAAAATGGGGGAAGAATGTGTGGAATGGTGTATGTGAGGGAGACATGTAAGGACTGGGATAAGTGGGAACTCTTTTGTCATAGCTAACCCTTTGGTGGGAGTTCCCAGAGGAAACAGGCGTCAGAGATACAGATTGCCTCAAAGGCTCAGTCCTCTGTTCTTAACACTACCTCACTAATGCGGGAGATGGCAAATAGTATGGGAAAAATGTAAATAGCAGTACTTTGAGGGAGTAACTGAACAGATCAATATTTTTCCAGAATCATGAATGAGATCTGTCCCAAATTCCAGAGAAAACATCAGTATGTCTTTAGTCAGCTCCATTTAGCATTCTTGTTCCTTAGGAGCCCTGAATTTTCAGATGAGCAAAGGCAAGTTCCCAAACAGATATGAGAAATGCCCATTATAGGAGGTATCTAGTGAAAGTCAGGTTGATTTGTAAACAGGACATGAGGTAAGCAACCTTTAACCAAGGGAGTGGTGCTCAACAAAAATCCAGGTCTGGCAAAACTAAACAATTGCCTTCCTGGGGAAAAAAAAGTTTTCAGAACAATGTTCCAGAAGTTCTGTGAGAATCTCTCTGATCTCCGGGATATAAAAGCTTCCAACAACTTACCTTCTGGTAAGGTTAATGCCCCTCACCCTTTGCTAACCATGCAATCAGCAGTAACTACCTAGTGATGACATCATCACCCCATGGGCTGTCAGGAAACAGGCTGACCTACAACTTCTGAATAAGGATATCACACTGAAGACCTCCGTCAATTACTAGAAAGGTTTCTGAAGAAGCCAGGATGGTACAAAAAAGAGAAGAAAAAAATTGCTGGCAGGATAATGCCTCAGAAACAGATTCAATATTCTCTCCAGGGTTAGTTTGTCCATGAGAAAGGTTGACAACAAACATAATGTTAACCAGATTCACATTTGTGATCATTTCACAGGACATAAGCCCAAACCCCAAAAGATTGATCTTTGGCATCTTGACCAAGGTACTGTTCGGCAAAAGTGATGAAAGATGTCAATGACCTCTCTAAAACTTCTCTTTAGGCAGCTTCCTCAGAAAGGATAGCACAGAAGCACCCTTCAGGCATCAAGTATCTGACATTATTAATCACCATGTAGTCTTCTGGTCCAAAATAAAATGTTTCCTCAGAGAAAGTTGCAAACTATCTCGTTGAAACCCCCCCAAAAAAAGGGGGTCCCCTTGTTTACAAATGATGATTTAAATTTTTTTTTCAGGTACCTAACTGAACATGAGGCATGAAATTCTTCAAAACCAGTCTTTAAAGAAGCAATATATGGGTACTGAAGTTTACTGTATCTGCTTAATCTTGACAAAACCATGGGTTGGAAAGATGTTGAGCCAAGACATGATGTCATTAAAGATAAGGAGCTTTTAATGGCTGAACAGCCAGAAAAATTCTTGGCAATAACAACACTAAGACCTGTGTCAACACCCTCTTAAGTAGCAAGGGAAGGAACAGGTGTCCTCAAGAAAAAATTGCTGTCTCAGGGTGGGTCCTATACAGGTCAACCACAAAGTCACTGACAGTGGGACCTGAAAGTGCTCATGTGAGAGACAAAAGTATTACAAGCCTCTATTTTGAGTTTAGAATTCTATAGACAACTTTACAAATATAAGAATTATATCATACATTTTCACATATAAAAGACATCTAAGTCATCATAGCATTTATAAAGAACCATATATTTTGGCTTTCTTTAAAAAATTCATCGACCTGTTTACATTAGCATAGATTTTTCTAAAATTTCTCATTTACTTTTTGTACTATTACTATATAACTCATACCTGAGAGCGAGACTCCAGTGCCTTACTTCAACACCTTTCTTTATCCTCTGAAATTTGCTTTTCTTTTGGGCTTCCAAGTCCCATTAGTTTGCCATTTACATCTAACTATTTTTGAACATTATTAGATGCCTGTACCCATTAATCTGGTATACATTCTTCCATCCCATCTTAAATATTTCACTGATATTCCATTTCATCCCCAAGTATTCATGATCTTAAGGTTGTTAAAAAATGTATTTAACCTTAAACTTTTAGAAATGTTCATTTTTCTTTTTTTTTTTTTTTTGCTTTGTCGCTGTCTCCCACGTTAGTGAGGTAGCACAAGGAACTGTTCATATAACAACGAAAAAGTAACTTCAGAAATATATATTGTCCAGTACTTTCATTCTAATAATATATATGGAAGTTTTGTGGATGTCTTAGCACAATGCTCTAAAATGTGCAGGAGCGAGGTATGAGTTGATACACATTTCATTACCTATTTTACCTGCACCAAAAAACTGATTACTGGTTATTATGTTTTATCTTATAAAATAAATCTTCTCTTGTTATAATCAATGTGATTTACTCAACTTCTTTCATGACGGCAAAACAGTAAAAGTTTCTGAAATTACCAGCTGCACCAGTCAGATGCATTGCTGTCAAGAAGACATTGATATAATACGAACTCCA
>JAUTXX010538585.1:0-10739 GCA_032273605.1 Panulirus laevicauda | reverse complement strand
TTACTGGACTTCACCTGTTTGTTGTTACACTACAAGTGAAAAGTAACCTTTGGCAAGGTTGTTTCATCATCAATAGATGAAGAGAAGTACAACCATGTCAAAGAACTTTTCATTTCAAGGGAATCCATCATTTTCAGGTTAATGGAAATGCCTTAAAGTCGCAGGAGCCCCATAAAAGAGGTTATAGGGTTGTGTAATTATGTTTAAATGGATTACCATATAATTAGATGAGGTTTGTCTCCATGCACTCTGTCATTTCATACAGTCAGGTGTCATTCCTTCAGCTTCCTCATGTTGCACTGCCTATATTGGTTAACTCAAAGCATCATCCCATGACAATTTTGATCTCCATCTTCACTTCTTACCCATGAGTATTCTTTCATAGCTTTTTAATAGCTTCTCCATTTCCATGATCTTTACTCCTACACCATCTTAATAGACACTTAGTATATACTGGGCTTTTCTTTACATTCCATGATATTTTCATTCTATATATTTTACCAAATTTGTTATACTACAAAGATTTTGTTGAAACTGCTCTCATTTTTTACCTTTCTGTACAGAGGAATCCTGGAGTTTCACATCCATCCATTACAGTTGGATCTACTATGTCTTCATGCAGTGAACTTTAACACAGACTAGATTTTGATTCCACAGAGCTGTCAGAACAACTTTGTCCTTCCTCCTTTGCATTACTCTGCTCTAAATGTTGGGAGTGAGAGGCTTTCTTACTCCCAACCTGAATGATTATTGCATTTGATTTTCTTTTTCCACCAAGTGGAGGTGTTTCCCTTGTAGACTGATCCCTACACATGTTGCTCATCTTGTTCACACATGCATTTTCTTATTCCTCTGTGCACTATATGCTCTCCTTTCCTTTTTCAGTGAGGATTCCTTTACAGCCCTTGTAAATGCAGTAATATTGTCCAAACATTTTCTTTTTTTTAATCATCCTCATCCCTTATATCCAGAGGGGCACTAGTCATTGATTTACTGTAAATCTAACTATCACAGGTGTGTTCTGCAATTTTTATAGTATTACTACGTTTTATTTTTATATGGTGACTCATCGTTAGATTCAGGCACTTATATAATAATAGTCACTAAATGTAAATCATATTGCCTGATCACTGTTTCCTTATCGCCATACACTACTTGTCCATTCAGTTGCTGTTTCATCTCAGCTCATCCCCTCCATTGCTATACTATTTTTCATTTGCATTGCTTCTCTCCCTGCATTTTTGGTAATGCCCTTCTTCCGTACTTGCTTGTTTGACATGTACATAATCTTAGTCCTTGTCAACCAGTAGCCTGATCTTATGTCATCATTCCCATCCCTTCTTACCATTTTTTGGTAGATTGCCATCACTTTTCAGGTATACCTCCTTTCTGCTTTTGTTTAACCATTTTGTGGAGTAGATTGTTAATCTTTTCAAACTCAGTTTACCATACAGAGTCTAGTTTGTTTTCATTATATTATATACCATCTCTTTTTTGAATTCCTGATTTTATTGTTTCTTTCTTTCATGACTTTTTGTGAAGTTTGGAAATTGCTGCTTTTACTTGAGGTTATTTTTTTCAGTTTGCTGTTACACTTCCCACACACCATATATACTTTTCCATATTTCTCTACAGCTGCTTTTGTTTATGGAAACTGTAAGTGCAACCATATCACATCAAACTCATTTTGTATTTCAGTTGTACCACATTTTCTTCAAACTTTTGTTGAGAGTTCATTATCTCCTTGATTTTTGAGCTTCTATTTTTTGCCTTCATTTTCTCATTCTAAGTCCTAGACCATCCAAATTAAATGCACAAAGTTTTTATACATATCTCACTCCCAATATGTTTAAGGGTGTCCTTGTGTTGAAAGTTTTTTTTAATGGTATCCTTGTGCTGAAAGCATGTGTTTTGCAATTCCCCTACTTTCTGATCAACATATTGGATGCATACTTTTATCACTGTAATTTGTACTTGAAACTCTTTCCCATGCACTGAAGCTGTAGCTACATAGATCCCTTTCATGTAGATATCCAGATGGAATGGACATAAATGTTTGGATACCTCATTGCCAATCAGTGTGTATGTCGGGTGGCTTAGGGCAATCTGGATGTAAAGTACATGAAGCAGTTAGAACACTTTATATTTAAAGTATAATGTATTCAGACGATATAAATATAAGCTTTACTGTTGTAAGATGTATCAGAAGAAAGTACAATACTCACCTGTAAAAGGAAATTGGATAGCCAGCAGAAGGAAATATCCTACCTAAGCAATCTAAAATTGACATTTGTTGACAGTGTGTGGCTTTAGAAGACAAACAACATTGTGAATCAAGGAAGGTAGCTTGTGAGCACCACATTCTATTGGCCCTGCCTCCGGCAAAATTGTATCATAGGTGCTCGAGTTTGGTTAGTTATAGTACTTTCCTCATACATATATTACAACCTGATTATCTTCAAATGTTTGTGATAAGAGAAATAAAGACAAGAAAATAATGGCAACACAGTAATTGAAATTGAACTACAGTATTAACAGTAGAACCTGATTCAGTGCCAACACATAAACTTTAACGGGACTTTGAATAGTATTGAGGTTCCCAGCCTGGAATGTGCGCTTCACAAAGGTCTAGGCTCACATAACAGTACTAGAATTAGTATTGGGGTTCCCAGCCTGGCATGTGCGCTTCACAAAGGTCTAAGCTCACATAACAGTACTGTGAATAGTATTGGGGTTCCCTGCCTAGAATGTGTTCTTCACAAAGATCTAAGCTCACATTTTTCAAGAAGGTGGGTGTAGACCTTTAGGTGCTTCAAGTAGAAGGATAATTTTTCCTTACCTCTATAGGCTACATGGTAAGCTTGCTCTACTTTTTGTAAACTCACACTGAATAAATATTTGGGTAACTACTGACTTGGTCATGTATTTATTATTTATGACTGTGCAAGGATAAATGAATAACAGTTTGAAGTGTGAGAAGCAGTGGAGAGAGTTGGAATCTGTAGCCTGGTAAGTGAGAAGATGGGGAGTTGATGAGAGAGGTTGTTGGTGACTAGTACTGGCTGATGTGGGAGCTAGTATCCAGAACTCAAAAAAGATTTGCTAAAAATGGATGAACTACAGGGAAATTAGAAGTAAAAGAAACAGATGTTAGCAGGAAAGTTATTGATTAGTCCTGCTCTGTATGAAGGAGTAACAGATAGAGAGGGGTGGCAGGAGAGGTAATGGCTAGCCATGCACATTTCATCTTCATTGAGAGTTGGGAAGAAATCGTAGTATAACTGTTGATAAGGCAAAAACATACAGTAAAAGAAATTGAAAATTGAAAATATCAAAAGTCATCTATGATAGTAGTGATTAGATGAGTGACAGACTCTTGATTTGAGGGCTGCTAATCTTGTGTAGTAAAGTTACTGTACATATATGAACATAATCATTCTAAGTAATGTATTTGCAGTTTAACAAGATTGTACTATATTTATCATTTTTGGACAAACATGAGATAAATGTTTACTTATTTAAGTGTAGCTTATGGTTTGTTAGGATTTTATCATTTTTTTAATGATTTACACAAAAGTTGGAAGATTTTTGTGTGTCAGTGATACTTATGTATTATTCAGACTGTGAATAATTTGGCTATTAAAGATACTGTAAGTGCTGTATGGCGATGGCACCTTAGCTGTAATATCCAAAAATTTCTTTTCTAGTGAACGCAAGCATCTTCTTGTTTGCCATGCTTTATATAGTACTTTCAGACTTATTAGTGATGTGATGTGCTTTTGGTTACTTTTCATTATTTTTAGAGAGGCTTAGATGCACACACCATCATTCTGCATTCAGATGGAAACCTCAGATCCATTTTTGGTCTGTATATTACAGTACATCTCATAGTTTGCATCATGTTTTCTCAGTGTTTAGTACGCTTGTCTACAGTAAAGTTTATGAATTTGTTCAATAACTTTCACAATGATAGGTTTTTCTTCAAAGTTTTATTGTAAAGATGTAGGTATTTGATTAACAGAATACTGCCTTGACCAGATTGGATGCTTTCCCAGCTGATGTAGATAAACTTTTTATATTATTCCTCTCTTGACTTTTTTCATACCCATTCACTCCTGTCTTCACTTACATTCTCTCATTTTTGTTCTTCCTCACCTGTTCTTCAGAAATCTCTGTAGAAAATATCCTTTTACCTTATTCCCTGTATCATAGCATGATCCATGTACCATACAACTATTCCAATTGCTTGAAGTGTTACTCTGGAATTTTATGGTATTTGAAGCTTGCATTGTCTTCTCCATTCATCCTTCATTTGCTTGTGTTCCTTTTATTCCATTTAAAATACATTTTCTCATGTATGAGAACTCCTCTTCTAGTGTGATCTGTAGTAGCTGGTTGCATACATTCTTTTATTCCTCTCATGAATTCCACCCAGCTTTGTAAATTAAGATGTCCTGTTGATGGTTGCAGACATGATGTCTATGTCAGAGAGATTTTTAGTATCGACCTCCAGACCCCCTCTTCAGGCTCCTATAGGCATGGACTTCACAAAATCAGAATGTAGAAATCTTTTTATACCATATTTTACAAATATCAGATTTACAATACTTAAGTCTTAGATTCTTTTAGTGCTCTTTCCCATAGCACCAGCCTTGCAAGCTGGCAAAGACATGGGCATCGTCAAAATATAGGATTCTCTGCTGTTATAGCTTTTAATTTGAATGAAGATTTGAAGTAAGTATGTTTATGAAAAATATTTATAACATTTATGGCAGAAACAAATCCTTGTTCACACCTTTCTCTGAGGTAGAGATGAAACTGTACTTTATAAGAAATGCACCAGAAGGAGCTATTGCTCATTGTTGTTGTGAAGGAAATAACTTAAATCATAACATTAGACAAGGTTCTGCTTGACTCACCATGTTAATGTGGAAATTTTATAACGTGAATGTAGAGGATCAAATTTAAAAACACAGTAAAAGCATAATGATACTTGTAGGAGCTTGAACAGATAAGTCTTTTTGGGACATTTCCTTTACAATGAGGAACTGCATTGTGGAAAATGCTAATATTGATATATCTTGGTACTGTTAATTCTTCAATGTGGTACAGAGGACTTCCCGTAACCTGAGTACCATCAGGTAGGTCAGGAAGGTAACCCTAAACTATACGTAAATAATGCATTGAAGTGGCTTTTACTTCTTTATATCTCTTGCTGAATATAACTTGAATTGCATTGATATGATTATATAAAACTATGTGCTACAAGTGAAAACATCTTAAGTCTGAAATACTAAATCTGCCTTATGATATTAACATGGGAGAATTTTTTTTAATATTTCTCATAAAATTTGATATTATTTGTGGCTGATAAGCATTTCGTTAATGGATTTTTTTTTCATCTCAACCTTTCTTGATTGATGGTAATAGTTTTGAAGGATGGATACTTAGTAACGTAAGGAATATGTGGACATTCATTTGGGTCCATAAGGAACTAGCTTTGTGTTGGTTAGCAGATGTACATATTTGAAATTTGTATTTGAAATAAAGTATTCATGGAGATGTGAAAATATTTTTGTTTTCATTGAGTGTATGGAAGGTGTTTGAAACTCAGTTTTTCATATGTATCATGTTATAATTATGCCTGAGGGGGTTTCTAGAGATTTTTTTGTTATGAGAATGAGAAAATGTATAATACATATGCAGTATCTGGAACTTTATAGACCTATCACAACATTTTTCAGAGCCATATATATCTCATGATCTCTGTAATATATCTCATGATCTCTATAATATGTCTTGTGCCTGATTTTGGTGTAATTTCATATTTTGTGGAAGTGGCTGCTATAACTTGATATTATATTTTATGTAATGAAAGAGAACTGTGGGATTGTGTTAAAGAACGTGGGGAATTGAGTTCAAGATTTATGAGAGTGAGAATAAAAGTTAAGTACATGATGAATGATATTGTCATTGTTTAAACTCATGATAGTGAAAAGGGTGAAAAAGCATGCATTTTGGTGGGAGCTGAGGAAATGTTTTTGCAATTTTGATTCATAAAGTGAATTATGGTTGTAGGGAATCAAATGCTGTGGCTTCTTAGCATATATGTGGGTGGAGTGATGAGAGATGAAAGCAAAACTAGGGAGAGGGGTTGTAGAGATAAGGAGTGTGGTGGTGAGATATGGTGGCTTGTAACAAGCTTTTTTATGGATGATAATGTGTTGTTTGCTGAGAGTGAAGAGGAGTTGCAGAATATTGTATGCGTGTTCTATGATGTATGCAGGATTAGGCAAGTGAAGGTAAATGTGAGTAAGATTAAAGTAGTGGTGTTTGAATGGAAATATGTGGAGCTAAAATCTTGTAAAGTGAAGGAAGAAAGTGTTTTAAACCACATTGAGGATATGGGTGGACAAACACTGGAAGAGGTTTGAGAGAATTAAGCATTTGGGAGCTATCTTGGGTAAGTTTGATGAAATGGGAGGAGAGATAAGGGAGAGAGCAGTACAGGGTAGAAGAGTCATTGGGTCCCTTTATAGAATAATGAAGGGTAAAGGTGTAAATTAAGTGAGGGAAGGATTAAGGGACAGCATAGGTCTCCTGACCCTGACCAATACAGGCAAAACATGGACACAGAGTGAATCACAGAGTTCAAGAATCCAAGCTGTGGAAGTAAGCTATTTGCAGAAGCATGTGGTATGAATAAATGGAAAGAAGAAAGAAATAAGAGGGTATAACATAGATGATGTGGTATGGAAGGGAAGGAATTGTGGAGTGGTAGAGTGGGTGAAACATAATACTTTGAGGTGATTTGGGCATTTGGTAAGACTGCAAAATGAGGAGTTTAAAGGAGGATGTATGATGATATGATTTAAGGAGTTGATGTAAGACCACATGTGACCTGGGGAAATAGAGTGGAAAAGTATTAGAGGGAAAATAGTGGCAGAAGATTGCATGGAATAGTGTATGCAAGGGAAGCATGTAAGGATATGGATAAGGGGAAACTTGTTGTGGCCACCCCCTCAATGGGAGTTGCCAGAGGAATGGGTATCAGAGATATAGAGATGTATGCGAAAATGCACAAAGCATCTGACTGGGGAAGAGCCGTATGATTCAGGAGAGGTACAGGATGTGTGGACCAGGTGTTTGCTTTGAAAATTTTTTTTAAGAAATGCTTATGTGGGATTAATAGACTGGGAGGAAATGTATTATAGGGTGATAGAGACATCTGTTGAATGTTAGAAATAGATGGTGTGCAAGGAAAGCTACTAAATGCAGTGCAGAGATTTTACCAGGAGAAGAGGGGAAGGCAAGTGGTTCCAATTGAAGATGGGTCTGTTTCAAGGATGTACGATGTCACTGTTAGTTAATCTGTTTATGGACGGTATGGTAAAGATGGTAATTGCGGGGGCCTCGGAGCAAGGGCTAGGTCAGTCTGGTGACAGACTTGAGATAGAAACTGTAGTTGAAACCAGTTACAGAATTTAAGAGTGTGTAAAATAATGAGGTTGAGAGTAATTGTAAACAAAAATAAGGTAATGAGGTTTGTTGTGGTGGTGAGTTAGGATGATTTAACTGTGAATGTTAATGAGGAGGATCTGAAGGAGGTTGAGGACAGTTCGATATATTGGAGTAGATATGATGTTTTGGATGAAATATTGGGATCCATATTGAGACTTTGGGTGGAAGAGGGGTTTAAGATGCTGGATGCATTAAGTAGTGTGCGGGAAGGAGAGGTCATTTGTCTCTTAGGGCAAAAACGAGTGTATTTGAAGAGATAGTAGTCCTATTGGTGTTGCATGGGCACATCTCTTGGTCCCCAAATGCAAGAGAAAGGAAGAGGGTGGACATGTTAGAAATGAAATTTGTCATAAGGCAGGTTTATGGTGTAGGGTATGGCAGTGTGAGGTGTGATAAAAAGTAGCTTAATTGAGAGAGATACCCAGGTTTGGACACTTGGGGAAGATGAGTGAATAAGGACTAACCAAGAGGATATGTGTCAGAGGTGGGGGGAAGATTACCTTGGGGGGCTGATAAGGAGATATAAGAATGGATTGAAAGAGGCCATAAGGTATGTGGTCCTAAACATGTAGGAGGATGAGAGGTATGCGTGGGATAGAATGGATTGGAGAAATTTGGTATATGTGGGAGGAGGGTGATGTTCTGCTTGTGGGCTGAACCAGGGAATGTGAAACGGTCAGGGTAAACTGCAGAGTGGTCATTAGGCTTGGCTGTAGATGTGTTCTGCAATACTTCTGGTGCTTTACAAGTGGCAACAAGAGAGTGAGTGTGAGGAAGTTAGGCCTTTTTTGTTTTGTTTCTGGCTCTGTCTCGCTAATCTGGGAACAGCAAATATATCTGAATGAATGTATTATCTCTGAGGGTAGGGAAGAAAGAATGCTGCCCATGTATCTCCTGTGTGGTGTATAAGGTGACGAAGAGGGGTAGGAGTGTGGGGGCTGAAAACCCTATCATCTTGTATTACTTTGTGGAATAAGGAATAGAGGAAAGTACCAAATGAAAATGTTTTTCCTCCCTGGCTCATTTATCTGTCTGTAGTGGTATCTTGCTCATGCAGGAAATAGATTTGTATTAAAGAAACCCCACCTTATTGGCATGCCCAACACCTATCTCTGTGGAAATTTCAGTGTCCACCATTCTGTTTGGCTTAACACTTATACCCATAATTCCTGAGGTGAACTAAAAAGCCATTTGGAACCTCGGGGTGTTGTGGTACCTCCTCCTCTTTCGGAACAGCTAAACTGTGGACTTTTATTCCTTCTTTTCTCCTTTTCTCTTCATATATCCTTTCTCCCTTTAAGGGTCAGGTCTACAGACACTCGCAGAGCCCAGATTAATTTCTACTTCATTATCTTCAACTTTTTTCCTTCACCCAAGATGACCTTGATTGGGGCATGTTATTTGCCTGTGACATGTTGGTCACTTAAAAACTCAACCAATCTCCCAGCTTACCACCTCCAACAGCCAGCCTAGCCATACATCATGTTTCACCAGCACTATGCACAAGGACAAAACATGAACTATCCTTTGACCTCTGTCTATTCTGACTAAAGCTCCATCCGGCCAACCTTGTCAGCACAACACACACACACACACACACACACACACACACACACACACACACACACACACACACACACACACCCCAAATGCACATACTACAGAAAAACATACTGGCCAGCATTCACCAAAACAAAGCTCTAAAACTTCAGTGTGGTTTCCTAACCTTAGAAAAAGCAATCTCACACTTCATCAATATCTCCACAAAGCCAGCAAAAAGCTGATACCAAAGGGCCTCCAAGATAAAACAAAGAAACTAGCTCAGACAAAACCAATCACCATCAACAGAAATCAAAGAACAAATACGAACTGTATAACACTTTCACTAACCTAATCGTTGAGAAAAACAAAATACTGCCTCTCCTTCCTCAACACAGAAACCACACGACACACAGCAACCAACTCTGGTGCACATTAAAGATCTGCTCTTATTGCACCAATCCAGCCCCCGACTCATGAAGCATGCTAGACCCATTCCAGTGAAATTCCTGGTCCCAAGAATATAAACATACAGATGAGACGGTGTTGAAAAATCTGCTTCAGACCAACCTCACACTTGAAGAAAATCATAAAAATCTACACAGAATCCATCCAGGAACAACTGCCCAACCTTCCTTCACTCCCATTCATACAAGCAGTGCAATTGAAACCTTAAAGAACTCTCCTGCAGGCCTTGACAGCATATCAGCAACATAAAATACTTCGGCCCACTTGCAGTCCAATTACTTTTAGATATCTTCAACTGATCATGGCTACACAACACAACCTGTTAAAATCTGGAGACTTGTAAACATAATGCCAGACTTAAAACACTTCAGATCACTCCAGCTTCCCCTCCTCCTAGTGCCCTATACACTTCTGTCCTAAGTATTTAAACTCAGAAAAACTAATCCACAACAGGATCAAACAAAACATCTCACCCACCTAGCTTGACTTCACACCCAAATGCTTTACCACCATGATACACGCTGACTTATTGCAACATATCCTAGATTGATTCAACTAAGCACAAAGTGCTAGAGGAAATAGACTTCACAAAACATTTAACATTCATGCAAAAGATTCTTAACACTACCCTCCACAACGGTGATAAAAAGTGGTTGGCCGGTTTCATACCTGGCTACCATGCTAAAGTCACACTTAATGGCTTTCCCTGTAAAACACACAAAGTCTTCTGTGGAATTTCCCAAGAAGGTCTTTCTCCAGCTTTCTTCAATCTCTTCCTGCACAACCTTAAATTACCGTGAGCAAGCCTTAATGTGAAGGTCCTTTCATATGCAGATTATCTCACAGTCACATCACAGCACTCAGGTACCACAGTAGTAGTAACAGACATGCAGTATGTCGTAGGAGGTGACTAAAGGGGGCTGGAAACTCTCCCCTTCTTGTATTTCAATTTCTAAAAGAGGAAACAGAAGAGTCAAGTGAGGAGTGCTTAACCTCCTTAAAGGCTCAGATTGGGATGTGTGAATGTAACCAAGATGAGAAGAAAGGAGAGATAGGTACAGGTACACCATTGATTTTCCGGCACTCTTGGTTCCAAAGTCTTGCCGGATTAACCATTTTGCCGGACCAACTGTAGTCACGTAATAATAATTCATCAACACACCTCTAACCCACTAATTATACATCTCCCATGTGTCTAAAGTATACCATGG
>JAUTXX010538584.1:0-20045 GCA_032273605.1 Panulirus laevicauda | reverse complement strand
TTGCATCCATATAATACTTTTGCGACTACTATTCCTTCAAACATTCCCATATTTCCCTTCCAGATAATATTCTCTCTTTCCACACTTTCTTTAGTGCTCCCAGAACCTTTATCCCCCTCACCCACACTGTTACTAACTTCCACTTCCGTGGTTCCATTTTCTGCCATGACCATTTCAAACTCGCATCCCAACTAACCTGTATCTCAACCTTGTTAAACCTAATAACCTTGCTTTTATTAACATTTACTCTTAACTTCCTCCTTTCATACACTCAGTCACCAACTTCTGCAGTTTCTCACTCAAATCTTCTACCACAGCTGTATCATCAGCAAACAACTTACTTCCCAGATGCTTTCATCCCCTACAGATTAAACTCGCCCCTCTTGCTAAGACTGTTGCATTTACCTCCCCCACAACCCCATCCACAAACAAATGAACAACCATGGTGACATCATATACCCCTGCCGCAGACCAACCTTTTCTAGGAACCACTCACAGTCCTCTCTTTCTACTCATATACATGCCTTGATAAAAACTCTGTTTCTAGCAACTTAGTTCCCACACTGTATATTCTTAAGACCTTCTACAAGGCTTCTCTATCATCCTTAACATATGCATCCAGATCCATAAATGCCACATGCGTATCAATCTGTTTCTCTTAAGTATTTTGTACACACATTCTTTAAAGCAAACACCTATACCACACAATCCTTTACCACTTCTGAAACCATATGGCTCCTCCCCAATCTGATGTTCTGTGCCTGCTTTTACCCTCTCAAACAACTTAACAGGTACACTCAACCAACTTGTACATCTGTAGTTACCTTTATCCCCCTTGCCTTTATGCAGACGCTATAATTCAACTGTGTACCATCCACTCCAGTCACCTTGACACATTTCATCTTAAGCAAGGCTTTCACTACCTCTTCTTTCTTCACCAAACCACTCTCCATTACTCACTCACTTCACATAGTACCCTGACCCAACACTCTACACCTGCCACTATCTTCAAACACATTCAATAGTCTTTCAAAATATTCACTCCATCTCCTCACTTTATCACTACCTGTTACCACATCCCCTTTTACTTCCTTCACCAATGCTCCTGTTTGTTATGCTGTTTCTCACACAGCATTTACCTCCTTCCAAAATGTGTTCTCCTTAAACTTTACTGATACTTATTTACTCAACTCTTATTTTCCCTCTTTTCAACCCCTGCACCTTCCTCTTGCCTCTTGCTGCTTTCTCTTATACATCCTCCAATCATTTGCACTCCTTCCCTGAAAGTACTTCCCAAAGGCCTCTCATTTCTCTTTCACTAGCAACTTTACTTCTAACCACCACTCACTACCCTTTCTAATCTGCCCACCACCCAGCTTTCGCATGCCACATACATATGTTGCACATGCCAGCACTGCTTCTCTAAATACTTTCCATATCTCAGCCATTCCTCTTGCTTCATTAACTCTTACTTTTTGCCATTCTACTACACTCAATCTCTCCTAGTATTTATTTCTTCTTACAATTCTATTTTTCAAGCTCACTTACACCACACTCTACTCACTGACGTGTTTCCTCTTTTCCATTAACCTCTTCAAATCTTCACCCTCACCCCCAAAAGATAGTGATCAGTCATCCTACCATCTGCCCCTCTCAGCACATTTTCATCCAAAAGTGTCTTATATTTACACATCAATTAATATGTATCCAGTAATGCCCTGTCACTCCCAATCACCAGTCCCTTTTTAGCACAAACCTTCACAAACTGTTTACTATTTTCATAACACTGGATACCTCTTTCTCCCCAACTGCCACATTACTCACCTTTGCATTTAAATCCTTCATCAGTAATACCCAATCTCTTACATCAAAGCTGCTGACAAAACTCATTCCACTGCTCCCAAAACACGTCTTTCATGATCTCTCTTCTAATGGCCAGGTACTCAAGCACAATAATCACTAATCTATTGCCATCCAGTTTCATTTTTACCCATATCAATCCAGAATTTACTCCATTACACTTTTACACACTCCCACAACTCGTTTCAGGAGAGGTGCTAGTCCTTCCTTAGCTCTTTTCCTCTTACCTGCCCCTGACTTTATGCCTTAGACATTTCTAAACCATTCTTTGCCTATACCTTTGAGTTTTGTTTCACTCACAGCCAGAACATCCAGGTTTCTTTCATTAAGCACTAACTGTCTTTCCTCTCTTCTCATCTTCGTTTAATGCACACACAATTAAACACCCCAGCCTGAACCTTCAAGGAGGATGAGCACTCCCTACTTAGGACCCTCTGTTTCTTTTTATAAGAATGGAAAGTATTAGTGATATAGAATCAGTTATAGGAATATATAACAGGTTACTAATTGGACTTACTTGTAAATAAATTGAAAAAACTGAACTAACAGTGAGAGAAAAGAGGGTGAAGGAAACCCCTTTTTGGCTAGACTGTACTCATCATATTCGCTATTGTACTTCAAGATAACTAGGATATGGAATGGAGGCCTTCTTGCATATTTAGATAAGTAATTGGTGCCATATCCTTTTGTATTGTGGCAGGGGACCTTAGTGTGTGGGATAGCGAGGGGACATAGCAACATCAGTGCTCGGGCCCAGCGCTTCCGCATCAACCCTATCCTTCTGCCAGCCTCCAGTGCCAAGCTTCCTCCTTCACCGTCAACTCATCTGTGAATATATATGTTAAAGAAAAATCATCCTTCAAGGTACAGAGGAGTCATCTCTCTATGCATATGGAAAAGAGCTCTTATGAAACAAATCTTGTTTCATGGGAAAAAAGCTTTCAGCATTTTGTCATTGCCCCCTTCTTCCCAGTGGATGAAAGGATCATCTTTCTCATATGCACCTCAGAGGAATCTTACCCCTCTGTATGAGTGTGAAGGACAAGTTACCTGTGCTGTGCACTTTTTATGGAGTGTTCCTTTCAGTTGTGGTATGAAGTATAATGATAGATTTTTTGACATTTGATTTCACCTGTAAAAGTGCTAATGGCCATTAGATATGAAAATAAGATACATTTAAGAATTTTCATATGACAGGTATTTTATTATTGGTAACGAAGTATGTGCATCCTTGAAACTATCCTTCATTATTCAGAAAAAAGTTAAAAACATTAGAATATTTGTTTGTAACTTGTCTTTTATAATGTAGGTGTTCCACACTGACTGCAGGAGCACCAAACCTCCGATCATCAAGGCTGTGATGAGGTCCAGTTTACTCAAGAGGGTTTGAAGAAGCAGTCACCAAGGATGGACCATTTTTTGTAATGGATTCTGTATATTCATGGAAATAACATATTTTGGTCAGAATGTTATTTTTAGAATGCAGTGAATATAGAAAAGCATCAAAATTTAATCCCTGCTAAGAATTAGTTTTTCATGAATCTTTAGAGATGTTACCCTTGTCTTGATGCACTGTAGTTTTTATGATGGCAGGAAAAGTATTAAGCTCAAATAAGCTCAATTTATTACTAACGTCCAATTATAGCTAATGTCTTCATGCGAATCCAGCTTGACAATCCTGGTTCATATTATTATGAAACATTATAGATTTAAAAGGAAATCATGATAACTGGATTTTGTATCCAAGAAATGCACATGAGTCAGTTGATACACTTTGTTTAATAGATAACTAACTGGCTGTTTCTTCCAATACATATTGTATGGTCTTCCTCTGACCTCGGTTGCTCTTTTCCTCTTTAAAAAAAAGACTTTGTGGACATGATCTTGAAATTGCAACATTTTAAGAATATATACTTATGTGGTTAATTAAAAGAAGACCAGGGTACTTTCCACAAGTGAGTTAACTCACTTAAGTGCATCACTTGGATGCAAGCCTTCTTGTATACAATATCAGAATGGATGAAATTATTTATCACTTTCCTATGCCAAGAGGTTACTTGTGTCATTCTTGTTGCAAGTAACATGTCCTCCTCTGGTGATCCAGCCATTTGTTAAGGTACAATTCCCTGTAACTTTGTGTCTTGTTTCCTCCTAAGAGTTTATAGGAGGCAACATTAGCACAAAAGTCTATTCTTACAGTGTATTCCTACTTACAAAGTTTGCATCAAATATCCGTCACTCGTGGACAAGTAATGCTGGACTTCAGCCCCTTTGTGAATTAACAAGACATGGTAGTTATCTTGTATATAAAAGTGAATAAAAGGCAATGCAAAAATGTATCATCAGATTGGACTGTTAGGTTTCAGTAAATTTGAGTAAAGCAAAAAGGGGGTTGACTTCGGGTTTTCTAACTGTTGTAGGCTTATTATTAATGGTATTTACATCCAAAGTGCAATACATGATAACTTATATAATCCTGTTGTTTGAAGATTCATCAGTATTTTCTGTGGTTATATGTATATTGTAAGAAGCTCTTGACCAGTACATATGATGTGTACATGTTCTGTCTTCGAATTTAGGATGGGCTTGTGATGATCATAGATAATCAAAGTTGTATAGCACAGTAAATAAGTTTATGTTTGTATCTATGTATGAATCCTATGATAAATACATATGTTTATATGAATGATCATTTGATGTAATGATTTTTTAAGGAACAACTTTTTGTAGCTATGCAATCTGCTAGTTTATATGGAATGACAGCTTTGGTATAGTTAGTACATACTGTCTCCATTTTTACATGTTATTGTTAGTGGAAGTTTATGGAAAGAACTTGTAGGGAATTCAGTAAAGTTTATATTTTGCATTATAATTTATATACGTTACAATACATGAAAGCACTTTGAAGGTGAGAAAAATCACTGAGTATGCTCTCAGTATGGGAGGAATGTTCCAGTTTTAACATAAGATATATCATAAGTTGCAACAAGATCTCAAATCTACCAAACTGCCTTAACTACCAGTTTTATAACATCATATCTAATGTTGAATTTTTCTTGGTTAAACTTCAAGATTCTTAGTTAAAGAGGTTGTGGAAACTGATGATGTAGTTTGGCTAGTGTGGAAGAGTAATATCTTAAAGTTGCCTCTTGAATGCCGTTATAGTGTACCAATCAGAGAACTGATTTGTCATCCAAGAAGTGGAGCCTTTGGAGTTATCATTCCCTGATTGGTATACTAAAGAATGGATAGGTACAGCCTACTATTTGAAATTGGTGTCCAGTTGAATTGGTTCCAGTTCCTGCCAATGAAGAGGAACTTTTTTATCCAAAGTTCTGTTTTTGTTTTGTACAAATTCAAAGCCAATTTTTGTAAATACACACACCTATCCCTTGCTTTATGTGGGGGTGCTATATTCTGCGAAAACCTTGCAGAAAGGGATATTGCATATAGTGAACCGATAAACACAGAGAAAAATGGGTATTCTGTCGCACTTTCTACCGCACACAACCACATATTAGCAAATTTTGACCCCATAAAAAGAGGGATTGGTAGAAGTAGGTTCCTCGCAGAATAGCAAAATTGCACGTAGTGATCCCACATAAAGCAAGGGATGGGTGTATATGGCAGATTTTTCATACCCCTACTGCTGTAAAGTGAAATTCTTATTTTTCTTGCTCTATGCATAACATATTTCCCTAAAAAGTGAAAGTACAAATTGGTCTCTAGAATTTATTTCATAATCAGGTTGTGTAAAAGTTATCCAGTCATGGTCATAATTATTTAGCAGCCAAGAACTTCATTAACTACTTATGGATGCACTAATACATTATAGTACTCAAGTAAATTGCCTTCACAATCCTCATTATTCAGTTGTTTTTATCTTTTCTAAGGTACTTCAGTATGTAGGACTTTGATGCCTACATACTTGTGCAAATATGACAGGGAGAGGTTGAACTCCAAGATTATTTATATTGTAAGCATTGTACTTGAGAACTATTTTTGAATATAGGCCATATATCTTGGAACATGACATGACTGCAAATTATGAGCTGTAGATGAGACTCCAGCAATGCTCACTTTCTTAGTAGTAGCAAACAAAAGATGACCCTTCTTGGATATCATGCAAGCTCAACATTGCTGATGATCCCAAAAGTTTGAGAGGTGTCAGACAAGGGTGATTTGGTAATGGCAGTGCTCAACTAATTACACATTTCAGATATTTAATAAAACATCCTAAATATTCTGGTTTGAGTTTATGCTACAAATATGTAAGGGAGGAAGTTGGAGGCTACACGACACGGTATTCCTCCCTAAATTACTTGATTTAAGGAGAATAAGGAATTTCATATAGTTTTCCATCCTCCTAGGATTATCATAAAATTCTGTACAAACCTAGAAGGGCACAAGTTTAATTTTTTTACTGTGTATTATATTGTGGTGTATACTCCGACATAAGCCTAACTTGGCTTATATTTTTATGTAAGTCATATTTTTTTTCTTTCTCCTGGAAAATGTCTTTTGTTTATAAGGTATTCAGCAACAGATTAATGTATGCTATGTATAGTTCATACATTTCCTTTAAATACCTCATTAAGTGGTGCGAATTTTTCAAATCTAGCAATTAATTTGGACTGACTTACAGCCACTTTACTGTGTTAATGACCATTTGATGAATATGTTCAATAATACCTAACATTGAAATGTGACTATAAGAGTCTTCCTGTTGTCTTATCATTTTAAATGTTATGGAATATTTTGTATCATGATACCAATGTCCTTTGTCCCTCTATCTGCCAACTCCTTTTTATTGAGGAACCTGCCAAAATGTTAAGCATGTGGTTTTAGCAAGAGTAATTGCTGAACTTTTGGGATGATTTTATGTAAAGTTAATAAACGTTGTGTGCTGTTAATTCTGTTGAAACTTCATCAGGAAAACAGTATTTTGATTGTACATTTTCATGTAGAATCATTCATAAATGGTCTAAGATAAAAATGTTTATGAATATTCCAGAAGACTTATGTCTTTTATTGGTAATGCTTCTAGAGGGAGTATAGGCATGTGTGCTGTTGTTTTGTGTGGTTGTTGTCACTTAGGTTGCACACTCCAACACTTTGATTATCAAGGAACTAGTAAACAGAAATAATCTTGTTATTAAGAAAGATATTTTGAATTATTTTATTTTTTTCATTATTCATTTTTCTGCATAAGCCATTAAGTATGCAAATTATAAAGCAAAAATTCAAATATGTCTTGGATGATATATCTGTTCTGTATATTCACAATAGCTAGATGCATAGTAATCAAGATTTTCATCAGCTGGATTATAGATCACCAAAATCATTATTGAGTAGGTGCAATATGAGGCAATTCAAAATGTATCTGCAAAATGGTCCTGAAATTTGATATTTTACATCAACTAGGTCCTAAAGAGTGAGGGCTTGGTACATATAACACAATTTCTGTATATTATGTTTTTGTTAATTGATATGAGGTAGTGCTCAGGGGTATTGTGTGTTTGTTTTTGTGAAAGATCAGTCCAGCGAAAGGTGATAAGGTGTAGAATTTTCAAGAGGAATGTAAGAGCACTTGGTATGATTGTATTCAGTTGAAAACTGACAACTTTAGGTTGAATACGTAGATGTTTAGGGTAATCTAATATTTCAAAAAAAAATGTTAAGCAGTAGTTTTGAAATTAAGTACTGTGATGGTTCATACTCTTGGATGAGAGCTGTCATCTCCAGTGGTTGTGAGAGGCAGAACAAATACAAATGCGAGGAAATATGCCTTAAACTGGCAATGCATTTATAGTATATGATTATTAAGGTAAGTAACTTAGTACTCAGTATAACCTCAAAAAATTGGTTATACATCCACGCATTTTATTTGTACTGTTCAGGTTCAAATTTTGGACTGAAAACTATTATTACTACAACAGTATTAAATCAGCAGGCCCACATTCATATGCAAATCTTAAGGTTTAGGGATGAGCTTGGTTAGGGAATATGAAGGGGATCATATCACTGATTAGTGATGGTCCTGAAAATATCTTGATAGAGGGGTACAGAAGTATTCATTAATATTAAGGAACACGTTAATAAAGAGTGGCATGTATTGGGAAGTAAATATTTTCAAATTAGAGTGAAAGAGTTAATTTATTTTAAAACCTGGACTTTTTATTCTAATGCTTTCAGAAAACAGATTGAAGCATCTCTTACATCAGTAAATACTGAAAATATAAACAAAAACAACTTGCATTACTTTTTGGTGATGTTCATAAATATTCTGCATCTTTTATATTCACTGTTTGAATATATGCGAGTTTCTTATAGGTTTTACTGTATAAACTTATGATACAAGGATAATCTATGTGAATTTCTTGGAACAGCAATTCTTTAGATATGAAAATGCTAATCCATTATAATGAATTATAAAAATTTCATGATGACAAAACACTGTTCTCTTTAATACTAACTCATTTATTTTGGCATAAAGGTAATGAAGTTTAACTTGAAATAAATTTTAGTCCATAAAATGAATAAACTACAACTAGTTTATGAGGCAAATAAGGCCTTTTCTGTTCCTGGCGCTACCTCATGAATATGGGAAAAGTCGAACAGAAATAAAAGAAAGTAAAGACCAAGATTAATAAATCAATAGGTAGATAATTTTTTTTCCACTCAATACTTGTCAATCAAGCTGACCACAATTGGAACACATTACTTCCAACACAAATCCACCTTAACATGCTTGGCACCCAATTCTTTGCAGCTGCATTGACCCCTTCCTATCCTAACCATTTCTTGATCACCCACAGAAATTAAAAGTTCACACAAAACTCACACTTCAATCCCTTACTTCCAGCAGACACCATATTGACAAAACATGTTCACACTGAAATGACTCAATAAACACTGAAGAAATGTCATCCCAATCCAATTTCGAACTTGAAGACATGTACCCATCTGAGAATGCGTTCCTTAGACAAACATGAGTCACACTCTTCCATCAACACAATGGACATCACTCAGCTCTTCAACATTACAAGTATCAGTCCAACATATCATAAGACTCTTCTTGCACAAGATACTCTTTTCACATTACACATTAAAGACACAGAACTCCTACATTTCTGCTAACATAGTCTTACCCTGACCAAAGACTTCATTCAGAGGAGTCTTGGGGTTATGAGGCTTAAAGCGCATGTGTGGAAATAAGAAAGTAAGAAAAGCATAAGTCAAGAATTTATACAATAGAGGCTTGTTTTCACTCCAAAGGACTGCTGATATATCAAATTAATTGCAAACTTTTATTCCATGTAATACCAACAGATGGTACACTTATTATTTATTACACTGAGTCTTGAACACCTCTGCTTTTGAAGAAAACTAGAGCAATGTCACTGATTATAAAATTACTTGAGTGAAGAACAAGTGTAAACGTAAATGCCAAACAAATATTCCGATAACATTTAGCTAGCTGTTATGTATTGTTATTAAATACTTAAACAATCTTCGAATGTGTTTCAAATTAAGATTCACATAACTGCATAATACCTGCTAATACAAAACAATCATTGCAATACAGATTGAATGAAACTGAACTGCTTGTTTCTCATATTTTGCTTTATTTGTACGCTATCTTTTAATTTATTAGTGTCATATATTATTTATTTCAAAGGGAAGACTGGGAGATATGATGCATTTTCCGTTCACTGATTTCCTGTTTTGTTATGTATGATGTACTGTATTTGATTTTTATAACTGAATCCATTTACTTTAATCTGTTCTAGAAGTTTTACCTAAGGAGTAGTACTTCATTTCTTTCTCTAGGTGGCTTCCAAAGACTCAGCATGTGTAATAATGTAAAATGGAAACTTTTGAAAACATAGGAAAAAAAGAAATTTTCACAGGTTAAGAAATGCTGAGAGTAAGTTTGGATATTTCATATTTTTTGCAAAGATTTATCTTGTTGGATAGTTGATAGTACTGTGGTTTATTTTTCAACTGAAAGGTTACTTGGAACTTTGAATATCGAAGCTTACAGGTTGGCAGCTTTGAGATATGCACACAAGGCACAAAAACATTTTGCAGGTATGAAAAAGCCACAACATGCTTTATCATTCAACTCTACCTTGGACTCTTTCTTTCTGTCTGTATTGTATACTGCATACCTTGGACTCTTTCTTTCTGTCTGTATTGTATACTGCATACCTTTACTCAGAACAGACTTATGTGACAAATGCAGAATTTTCCTCAAACATTCTGATTGCTGATCGTCGTACTTACAAATATAGATGACCTAAAAGTAGTGCCCAATACATTCTTACAAGACTTACATAAGAATCCTTTATTTATTACATATGTGAAGTCATTACTAGGTGCTGCATTATGTTGAAATACTTCTTCTTCTTTCTTCCATACTATTCGCCATTTCCCGCGATAGCGAGGTAGCGTTAAGAACAGAGGACTGGGCCTTTGAGGGAATATCCTCACCTGGCCCCCTTCTCTGTTCCCTCTTTTGGAAAATTAATAAAAAAAGACGAGAGGGGAGGATTTCCAGCCCCCCGCTCCCTTCCCTTTAGTCGCCTTCTACGACACGCAGGGAATACGTGGGAAGTATTCTTTCTCCCCTATCCCCAGGGAAAATGAATATCCTAAGGGTTAACTTGGCACGTATATGCAAGTGATATCAAAATTTTCTTATTACTTTTTGCTCTGAATATCCAAAATGTCTATTGTTGATTAAAGCCAGGTTTACCTCCAACTGAAATGTACAGTTTGGTAAAGAGTGCTTTCAGGAGAAGCTCACATTTATAGAAAAGCCACTTGATATCTGGTTTTCATTTATTTGTTCAAGCTGACCTATTAGAGTATAATCTGTGTAGGAGTTACCTCCTGTGAAAGGTGATTTTAATCTATATGTCTCTCTTGTATATGATAATATCATTCTTAATAGAATACAACTTCATGAAGACATCAATAACATGTAAAGATTTTTATATGCATCTGGGCTTGGTGAATATGCTGTGATATCCTTTGAATAAATATATAAATCGTATTTGTTAGTTTCAGTATACACAAGTGTTTTCTTGACCTTTTCTCACTTTAAATGACACTATAATCTTTGATTCCATACTTCAGATGTTTGTTAACCAAAGATAAGCTGTAATATTTGGTTTAAGTTTTCTTAATACAATGTCTTATTTTGAATGTATTTTCTTGTTAGCCCCTTTTGCGAGTTAAACATATTCAGATGAAAAAAGCTTTGTTTAACTGATGCTTCACAATTATTTGTCAATGCTAGATGGCATCTAATAGATACTTGGAGTTTCTTTCTCTAGTTAGTCAATAATCAAAGTACTGGAATGGAAGATTCGTTTCTTAAATCTAAACATTGACCTAGTTGTGGGTAAAAATAACATTTATGCAACTTTACTTAATTCCTTACTAAATTCCTAATGTCTTTATGATTGGTGCCCACAAAAGAAAAGATAATGCATGGACCTCATTTTTTTCAGGAATCATAGTATTAACAAAAAAGCATACAGATCATGTCTTTACAGTAATTATTTCCAAATATAGTAAATCTAAATATCTGCACTATTGAAGCACTAATTTTTTCATCAACTTCAATAATTATACCAATCTACTTTGCACAGATTTAAAACTCTGTTTTTTTGTGCTATGTTATTTACAATCATACTTGTCTACACTGTCGACATAGTCCATACTGGTGCATAAAGATCAATTTCCCGCATGGCATTGAATTCTTTTTCAGATTTTGCTAATTGATATCTGAGGATATTGCCAAATTCAATTTTCTTAAATTTTAGATGATATACAATTCCTCATTAATAGGTGTTAGTTCTATTCAGCTTTTATTACATTATTATTGTATAAACCTAGCCCAACTTTTATGATGCTCCTTGAGCTTAGAGACTGCAGTCCACATGGAAATAGGTTAAGGTGAACTCCTTTAAGGTGAGAAGGACCTGTTGACACTGTACCCTTTCCCATAGACAGACAATGATACAGTCTTGAGGGTGATTAACTCATGGTGTTGCCACTTGCTGGTGGAGTCTGCTAACACCTTGATAATATAAGCAATAGAATTGATGTGATGAGATGGTCCAATATTGATAATGTAAGCTAAACTGTTTAACCAAAGTAAATTTTTTGTTACATTCTAAACAAAGAAATGTTTCACACATCTACCATTTACTAGATTGTGGCATGGGGACCCCCTGGTTTACAAAACCTAAGTCCACAAAAAGGTATATTCCTAGATGTACTTGATGATGATACTGAAGACAAATACAAACCAACTTATTTCTTTATTACTTTTAGTTTTTATAACCTTTTTTCTGAACTTGATCTTCCACTGTGCACTCACACCTATGTATACAAACTTGTGTTAGGACAATATTTGAAGAATGTCTGTAAGATTATTCCCAATCAAAAAGTTTACATTTAGTTCATAACTTAAGACTACTTATATCACTTGCCTTGTTCCCATCACACATCCTTTTCTTTACACAAAAATCTTTACACTCTGGTCCAATCTCAAGAATATTACTTTCATGATGTCTGGATATGTATAGGAAGAAAATTGGATTAGTCACAACAGTTTCAGTTCAGAACAAATATGAAAATTAAGGTTGATAGGTGGTCACTCGCTTAATTTTAGGAGTGGTGATTATATAAAAGTTGCATAAGGGTTCAGTCTAGTGAAATTCTTTGATGAAAGATGGCCCCCCTGAGATGCCTTATGGTGAAAAAGAGTTACACTGATGTATCCAATAATGCAAAATAATAGATGCAAAAATTTTCACAATGTGGTTGGTAAAACCAACAAACATTAGTAAACTAGTAAATGAAATGTAATTATAGCAACATACTTATACTTGGAGTAACATTTGAGGGTTCTTTTCTCCCATAGCCTGGGTTGGTCTCAGGCTAATGGTTTGAATCATTGGTTGACCAAGAACTTGGACTCAACTTTTCACAAATTAGTGAAATAAGATTCATCATTCATCAGTGCTTTGTGGATATATGTGTAGAATTAAAACAAGTGGCTAACACAGATTAAAGTTACTTATAATTACGAGTAAATCAGAGTGATATATGTTTCTAACCATGTTTTCGAAACATCCTTCTACATTCATCATATTTGTTTGTGTTTAGCACATTAAGTTTTATCCCTCACTTTTTTATCAAGATATTTATACAATTTTCAGAACATTTCATTTTTAATTTTATGTAACACAGTCTAACTGTCTATCATCTGAAACTATTTACTGACATTCCTCTAGTTAATTTCTTGACATGGAGTCCTTACCAATTCAGGATTGCTAAATTTAAACATTCCAATTTTCACATTTTGTACTAGATGAATGAGAACTAACAACCATGCACCACTATAGCATAACATAGTTTTATTAGACTGAATTCCTGTATAAAAGAAAGTTTATATCATTAAAATCTTAGACCATTTTCTTGCGTATGAAACTATCATCTCTTTAAGAATATTTTTCAATTCAGCTTGTCCTACATTTTGTGGTGAAAACTGTCAGCTGGTAAAATGTATTATATCCAGTGAAATCACACATCTGTAATTCCTTACATTTTTAATCAATTTACAATATTTACATATTTCATGTAGTAGCCCTAATGCCAGTGAGGTACTTTCAAATATGAATATTGTAAAATTTTTGTAATAGTATTATCAACCAATATGGGTTATCTTGTGAAAGCTACTATGTATAGCCATATGATGTTAAAAGGCACTTAAGGCATCATTTGAGCATAACAAATTGCATTCTTCATAAAAACAATTTTTGTTAGAAAATATTATTATCTAGTGGTGCAGCAGATTCTGACAATCTTGTATTATCAGGGGAAACTGCAGTTTGTAAATTCCTGTTCTGCTATCAAATGATGGGGATCGGAACAACATACATATCCCACAACAGTAATATATCCAGCAACTGAATCTGATACACCACAGCTCTTTCTTTTCCGAATACTTCACATGCTAAAGATAGGGAAATGATAATGTTTCTCTTTCGTTGAACAAGGTATCCATATAACTTCCACATCTCATATTCTTTTTAGTTCTACAAAAGTTTATGACACTTATTACTCTGCAGTGCTAAGATGTGTTTAGAAATTTGAATCCTTTTCCAAACACTCCAACGGCCTTCAGCTCTCTCTAATGTTACTAAAGTATTTTACTATAAAAAATTAACCAAATATTGAGATATTTTCCATGTTTTAGTAATTATACTGTTGTAAAAAGATAAAGAAAAATACAGTTTATATTCATTTGGAATTTTTTTCTAGATTTATAAGCAAAAAAGACAATGTGTACTTCTAATAAGATAAATGCTGTTGCATGGTATTGTAAGAAAGCCACCAAACCAAATTTGTCGATATCCGTGACAGCTAACTTTCATCATAAATGATCTCCATTTGCAGTCTACATATGGTGTAATGTGTGTCTCAGTAAGTGTCAATAATTTTCATGTTCAAGATTTGTCATCTGTATGTTTATGTCAGTCTGTAGTACTGCCAAAAGAGGTTTTGTAATACCTATGTTACATGAACTCTTTCTAGATGGTAAGTATTTTCAAAAACATAAATGGTTAGTTACAGTATCTGTCAGTGGAGTTGATATGAAATATGTAGGAAATGCACACAAAGTCCTTGGTCCATACTTTGCTTAAATCTGTTACCTAGCCAAAAAGATTCTGAAAAACTTCCTCTGATGACTTTACAGTACACCAAATATTGACTATTATTACTGTACAATTCTCACATTCATTCACCTGATCATAAATTCCAAGCAAATTGCATCATAACTTAAAAGTACAGTATATCCTCACTGTTGGTCATATGATATTGGATCAATAATTAAACTATGGTTACCTACGAACAAATAAACTCTGGATACATCTTCCATAAAGTTCAGTGTCTCCATGATTTCTATTTATTTCATATTTCATTATCGATACTTAATTCAATATTTTTTGTTTCTTTTCACACGGTGAAGGGAGTTGCTACTCTGTTTGGTCCTGATAAATGTCATATGCTGGAATGTAATTGCATCACTGACATGTTATTAGTTGAGTAAATCTAGTCTTGACAAGTTGTTATACACTGTTGAGTATTCTTGCCACACATACATATTGTTAGGTGTGTGGACTTGTACTAGTTACTTGTCAAAACTACTGAGGTGTGTGATTTTGCTAGCTGTCACCAAGTGTCACTTCATTCATCATTTAGTGTCTAAGCAATGGGGAGGGGGGTTATTTAAAAATCCAAAAAAGAGCAATATTTTAATAACTGTAGAGGCTTTCATAATATTAAAAATCAAAAATCTGTATGATTCAAGAAAGCAGTACTGTATGGTTCAATGAGAACATGTTGTGTGCGTACACAGTTGTGTAAGTTATCAATATTCCAATAAAAGGTTTGGGTGTTCATGGAGTTTCTTTATTACATACTAAAACTAGGAAAAATATCTTTAGAAAGAATTACCAGAATGGTAGTTTAGGATAATTTAAGATAATGTCAGTACATGTTTGTTTATCTGTCTGGTATCTGTAACTTCATTCCCACTCACAACTGTGGATGAGATGCTTTTTAAAGCATCACAGCCCAATCATACACAGCCTGAACTTATTTATACAATAACAAAATAAGAGAGATTTCTGTGCTAACCAAAGCCCTGTATAGTCATTCACTTTTCAGTGTTTTCCCACATTAGAATTCTTCGAAATCATTCATACTGCACATTGAACTGAACTGTCATCTGGAACTGATACCTCTCCACATGAACAGAACTTTTACTACACCTGATCAGCAGCCATTTTTCTGGAATCTTATGAAGCATCCTTGGGATCCTCACGTGCTGCATCTGCCTATATTTTTTCTGCAATCTACTTATACAATATAAGGGCAATAAATGTTACTGAATTGAAGAATGTGTCTTCATCAAATGGAATGGTCCTCTGTAAAATTATGTTACCTTTGCAGATTAAAGGGGTAACTGTCACTACTAATAGGTGGTACAGCAGGTCTCATCAATTACCTTTGTCAAAGAAATCTGAAGAAATAAGTTTTACATGTCTTATGAATAGGAAAGAACATGAAAGATAATAAAAGATGAATGAGACCTGGGAGAATTTCAGAAATCATGTTGTGTGTGCAGTATGTAGATATAGAAAGTAGTTGGTAAGAGAGGAATAGCACTGTGGAATGAGGTGCAAAGAGCAATTAAGGAAAATAAATATATGTAAGAAGAGATGAAGGAAGGACATGAAAAACTTTGACATACAAACAAAAAAGGAATACAAGTCAAAATAATGAGGATGGGTAAAGAAAAGGGAAAAAAAGTGAATTACAAACTTCACTGAAAATATAGGGATATTCTATGAAATTAAAAGCTGAAAGAAGATGGACTGAAATATACAAGAAAATCTCCTTTTCATTCAGATGAAATGTATTTCCCAGGGAGCCTTGGGACTTCGAGATATTTCACTACTATCACAGGAGGGATATTACATGACATTCCTACCTTCACTTCCTTTCCTGGCCCATTTAATTTGAGTCAATTCTTTCCCATACCATTTAACTTTTCTCTTGTTCTTAATTTGTAATAGATTCCCATCCTACAGTACCCAGTAGAAAGCAGAGGATTACTGAGAGACAGTAACCTTAATTTGGTTGTCCAGGTGTCAAGGGAATATAACATTCCTTACATTTAAGGTAGTTTTCCATTTTCACAGCAGACTACCACTGACAATACAGTCAGAAGTTAGGAAGTAATGTAGGTATTACACACCTCAGGTAAGAAAAATTTTACAGGACAAAACTTTGAATGGTAAAGGACTCACCAGTGATCACTCCTGTTGTGACAAAACACTTCAATTGACCCAGGATGGGCTTAAGTCACCATCCACCTTCACTTTACACACCCACTCTGAAATGATGGCATACAAAATCACTGTAACAGCAAGATTATTCATATTGGTCATTGTGTTCAACAAAGTAGCATTTAATTGTCCTGATAATTGTATAAGTGTTAGCCAGAGAAAAGGATTTACTTTGCAAAAAATCATCCAAGAACCTGGTATCTGTGAAAAGTAAAACATACAACAGTACAATGTGGAGGCAGAACATGATACGTGCAGTTGATGGCCATACTACTACTAATGGGGAAAGGGGTGAAGAGGCACTGGTCATGCTTTTCATCCCATACACATTTATTGCCATAAAATCAGCAAGAAAGTGTTGAAGCATATAGCCAGCTTGGTGCCTAAAACAGGATTGATATTTCCTTCTGCCTGTCACCAATGAAAACTATTGATAGTTTTGCAGTCTGAATATCAAGCAAAGCTTTACCTAAAAAACTAAACTTTGATTAAAGATACTTCATAAAGAATTCCCTGGTTTGATTGTAACATCAAATGAACTGCCTAAAGCTATGCCTCTGCAATAAACTCTGAACATGTCTACTCAGAAAATATACATAAAAATAAAATTTTACATAAAAATAAAATTTTATCTCTGTATTCCCTGCTTGTCATCGAGGGCGACTTAAGGGAGCAGGAGTGGGAAGGTGAAAACCCTTTCTTTCTTGTATTTCAATTTCTAAAAGAGTTAACAGAAGAAGTAGCCAGACAGAGAGTGCTCATCCTTCTCAAAGGCTCAGATTGAAGTGTCTGAATGTGTGTGGATGTAACAAAGATGAGAAGAGAGGAGAGATAGCTAGTATGTTTGAGGAAAGAAACCTGGATGTTCTGGCCCTGAATGAAACGAAGCTCATGGGTGAAGGGGAAGAATGGTTTGGAAATCTCAACAATAAAGTCCAGGGTTGGTGAGAGGACAAGAGTTAAAGGAGGAGTAGCACTACTCCTGAAGAAGTTGTGGAAATGTGTGATAGAGTGTAAAGAAGTAAATTCTAGACTGATATGGGTAAAGTGGAAAGTGAATGGTGAGAGGTGGGTGATTACTGGTGCTCTTGCACCTGGTCATGAGAAGAATGATCATGAGAGGCATGTGTTTTGGGAGCATCTGAGTGATTGCATCAGCAGTTTTGGTGCTCGATACTGAGTATTAGTGATGGATGATTTAAATGCAAAGGTAAGTCATGCAGCAGATGAGGGTATACTTGGTGTGCACGGGGTATTCAGTGTTATGAATAGAAATGGTGAAGAGCTTGTGGAGTTGTGTGCTGAAAAAAGACTGGCGATTGGGAATACCTGGCTTAAAAACAGAGATGTACATAAGTATATATATGTGAATATGAGAGATGGTCATTATTAGATTACGTATTAATTGACAGGCATGTAAAAGAAAGACTTTTGAATGTAAATGTGCTGAGAGGGGAAGGTGGTGGGATGTCTGATAACTATCTTGTAGAGGAGAGGATGAGTATTTGTTGAGGTTTTCAAAAAAGCAAACAATTTTGGGGTAAAGAGAGTGGTGAGAGTAAGTAAGCTTGGAAAGGAGACTTGTGTGAAGAAATACCTGCAGAGACTAAGTGTAGAATGGCAAAAAGTGAGAGCAAAGGAAGCGAGGTGAGTGGATGAGGAGTGTGAGGTATTTAGGGAAGCAATGATGGCATGTGCAAGAGATGTAAGTGGCATGCAAAAGGTGGGGGGGGGGCATATTAGAAAGAATAGTGAGTGGTGTGATAAAGAAGTTACTAGTGAAAGAGAAAAGAGACGTTTAGGCAGTACTTACAAGAAAGGAGTGCAAATGATTGGGAGATGTATAAGTGAAAGCAGCAGAAGGCCAAGAGGAAGGTGCAGGGTAAATCAGAGGTGTGAGAATCATTAAACTTTAGGGAGAATAAAAACACGTTTAGGAAGGATGTAAATAATGTAAGAAAGGCAAGAGAACAAATGAGAACATTGGTGAGGGGAGCAAAATGAGAAGTGATAACAGGTAGTGATGAAGTAAGGAGATGGAGTGAATATTTTGAAAGATTCTTAAATGTGTTTGATGATAAGAGTGGCAGATGTAGGGTGTTTTAGTCGGGGTGGTATTCAAAGCGGGAGAGTCACTGAGAATGGTTTAGTGAAAAGAGAAGAGGTGGTGAAGGTCTTGCGGATGATGAAATGCAGCAAGGAGGCGGGAGTCGATGGCACTGTTGTTGAATTCATTAAGAAAAGGGTAACTGTGTTGTTGATTGGCTGGTAAGTATATTCAGTGCATATATGGATCATGGTGAAGTGCCTGAGGATTGGCAAAATGCATGTATAGTGCCACTGTATAAAGACAAAGGGGATAAAGGTGTGTGTTCAAATTACAGAGGTACAAGTTTGCTGAGTATACCTGGTTAGTTCAGGGTATTTTTTAGCTCAAATTTTTTTTTTTTTCAAAATTGAAAGACAAAATATTCAAACACTTCTATACTTGAAATAATCATGAAAAATATATGATAATGCTCTTAGTCACCAATACATACACAGTAAGGACTAACAAAAAGGAACAGAAATATTTTAAAATGAACTTCATTTAAAAGCTTAATTGAGTGTCATTAAGAGGACTAAACATTATTTTAACACCAGATTTGTATTCAGCATAAAAAGACTTCTTCTTTCATACTATTCGCCATTTCCCGCATTAGCAAGGTAGCGTTAAGAACTGAGGACTCGGCCTTTGAGGGAATATCCTCACCTGGTCCCCTTCTCTGTTCTTATAAAACTTCTTATAATGAGTTTTTAAAGGAAATCTATTTTACTGAGAAAAGTACCAAAACTTGAAGGGTATTTCTTAGCTCCAAAAACTTTTGCTTCAAAATTGAGAAATAAGATACTAAAATACTTCTACATTTGAAATGATCATGGAAAATAATGCTCTCGGTACCCAATACATACTCAGTAAATATGATTACAGAGGAACAGAATTTCAAAACTGACTTCATTTAATAGCCTAAGTGAATGTCATAAAGACGATTAAATGTTATCTTAACACCAGACTTGTATTCAGCATGAAAAATACTTCTTATAATGAGTTTTTAAAGGAAATCTATTTTTCTGAGAAAAATGCTATAAAAGGTAATAGAATAGTTCAGGGTATTTTCAGCTCAAAATATTTTTGTTTTAAGAGTGAAAGATAAGGTATTCAAACACTTCTATACTTGAAATAATCATGGAAAATATATCATAATG
>JAUTXX010538573.1:0-10739 GCA_032273605.1 Panulirus laevicauda | reverse complement strand
CCCATTCACTCTTATACAGTATACACACATATACATAAATGCCCATACATGTACATGTATATACATAGACTGAAACATTTCATTTCCAACACATCCTCCCTCCTCCGTGCAACCCTGTCTATTGCCCATGCCTTGCAACCATATTATATTGTTGGAACTACTATTTTGTTTGGAAAAATTATGTATTTTCTTTATTGTTAACCTACATGGGATTCATTTTCTTTATAGGAATTATTCCATTGACAGAAACTGGAAATACTCAAGCATAGGGTGAACTTTTAACCCTCAAGTTTTAAGCTATGCATTAACTATAATAATAAGGCTCTGTATTTACTTAGATTGGTTTAACTTTATCCCCACAATCTTTTGTGTTTGTATTTGATTGGACTCACATTATCTGAGATCAGCATACTGTTTATCTGTCTATCTATCCATCTATCTGTGTATCTGATGCCTGTTCCATTTTGGAACTCCTACTAGGGGATGGCTAAAGCAATAGTCTTCATAACCAGTGAACTTCAGTTCCGTTTCTTAGCCTTTAGTGCCTTACCCTTAACAGGCCACCCCCTACCAGAAGGCAAGTCTAGTGCAGTGTTCTCAGAGGCTCTTTCCTAATGTTCTCACTGATTACTTCTACCTCGTGCCCCTGCCAGATATTCTACCTTTTACTTTTATCTAATGCTTCTTCATAATTCTCCTACCTAAATGTTACTACCTACTTCTTCTATCTAGTACTCATACCATTTTGCCAAAAGAGGGCTGGCACATAGTGCTCGCCACAATAAAATTTAGGGTTACAAAGAATGAGCTGTGTGATTTAAGTATTATCAAGTATTATGTGTGACAAGGAGAGATAATATATTTGTAGACAGAATGCCAGTAATCCACATGTGAGTGAGACAGAAAGAAAAGACAGCTACTTTGGTCAAAGGAGAGCAACTTGATGACCACTGATGTGCTGGATCTTTACACAGCTGCCACTAACCCTCCCGATACCCATGTGGGTAGCACTGGTAATATACCTCCCTGGTTATTGGCTGCCTACCAACTGATACCTGCCTTTCGTATGTACATGTATAGCATCATCATTATCCTCTCATCTAGAGATGGATATTTATAAGAACACTTCTAGATGTTTTTGGTTATCAAAAGCTTGACTTTATGAAGCCTCTTGAAATTAAACAGACAGAAATCCAGCTTGTGTGTATGTATATATAGCTGGTATTTACAAATTTGTATCTGAGCACAGATATAATGAAGAAAAATTATAGTATATATATATTATTGTTTTGGAAGTGTTAGGAAAGTAAATTTATATATGCCATCTATTTATATTTCACAGAAACCCCCACCATACGTTCGAATTGATTCCAATCGTCCTGTAGGCAATGTGCGTTTGAATAAGTTGGACTTAGCAGCAGTAAATAGATGTGACTGTGATCCAAATTCTGAAAATCCATGTGGCTCTGATGAGAAGTGCTTAAACAGGTTTGTGTTAAAACTTTTTGGACAAACTTTTTATTAATTTGGTGAAACTTTTGATTCTGTGTTTCTTGACTACAGGGACATGGATGTAGAAGGAGCCTAATGGACATTTCATCTTATTCTCTTGCCACTTTTATTTTGTCTTTTGATAATGACAGAGCCATTATTTGTAAATTCATGTATGCTTTCAGATAAGAGAGTTACTATTTTTCCTTCAAATAAAAAGTTTTTGTTATGTAACCAGAAGCATAGCAAACAGCTTTATGTGATTTTCTTTAAAGTCAACTAGAGGAAAACCCTGTTCTCATGAACTGACTTGGGGGGGGTAAAGGTGGTCCATTGGAAGCTGAATTCTGTTACACCCCAGATTTGTTCCCAGGGGCTCTAGAAATTGGGATGTATACTTTGAACTTACTTTAGTCCAGCAGTAATGTAGGATTTGATAGGTCACTCCTATGGCTGTTGGTGTTAAGGGAATAGCAAAATCTACTCTGAATCAAGACAATATCTCTTAGGGTGGATCTGGAATCCATTTAATCACCTCATGACCAGTCACAGGTATGGAAGTTCTGAATGTGGGATAGGGAGGCTTCACTGGAGATAGGAGCTGCACTTTGGCCTTAATAGTGTCCTAAATCTGTATTGCTAAGCCTGTAATCTTACATAAAGTATGAGCCGCTATTACTGTGCTTATGCTGCTTGGTTACTTTCAGCTTTTCAGCAGCGTTGAGGCATTTCCTGGTGCTCTTTGTATATGCTCCTTTCATACTGCTCTTTGTGCCATGATGTACACATTAAAATGGGCATTTATGCCACAGTGAACTACACCATTGTGAGTGAACATGCACCTATGTCAGACTAATGGGCCTTAACCAATCTAGATCTGTTTCCTCTTGAAATTTTTACTTGACAGTATATCAGATGTATGTGTGAAGCTGTATATGATAGCATTGCAACATGAAATTAGTATGAAACTACTTATGTGTGCAAGAGGATATTGTAGGAGAATGAACAAAAGCAAGAGGATATTGTAGGAGAATGAACAAAAGAACACGCACAGAATTGATGTGCTGCAGGTTGTCTTATGATGTGAGTTCCACCATCTTGGGCTGGTGTTGAGAACTAATGAACTGTTCCATACATCCCAAACTCTGTCCAGTGGGTCCGCTCTTACGAGACAAATTTTGTGTTGTAACAAAATTTCACAGACTTTTTCGTTATATCCCAAGCCTAGTACGATGGGGTCCAAAAGGACTGTGAAAAGTCAGATTCTGATAAAGTCTTTTAGAGAGCAGTTTCACTTTATAGTTAACCCTCCCTCTAATAAAGCTAACCTTAATGGTACCTGATTTTCCTCTAATTTTACTTTGGATGGTTTAACACATCAGTCCTGCTTACTGTTCCTTCTGCGCCTTTGCTCTCTCCTTTATGTTCCTTGCATAAGGTCATCAGAGTTCTCTTTCAGCAGCATTTAAGGATAGCATATGGGCCTGATTGCATACCTCATCTTATTTTTAAGGATTTCCGATCATTGCTCACTTATATTACCTGTTTAAAAATCACAATGTATAATGGCTGTGTTTTTACTTTTCCAAAAGATAGGAACAGTTTCCCTTTTAAGGCTAAGTTCTCTTTTCTTAATGCTGCCTCGTTAATGCAGGAAATGGCGAATGAAAGAAAAATGTATCTTTATAGAACATAACTCAATTTACTGTTTATGAATTGGCTTGTAATACACAAATTTGATTTGCATACCTATCTTGGAATGCAACTCCTCATGGTATGCTCTTTTTACATTTTATTAATATTTGAAAAAAAATTTAAAACTTAAAAATTCATTATCCAGCAAGACTAAGCTCCAAAATGTGCCAGATTAACAGGAATTACCTGTAACTCATGAGTTAAAAACTTGAAGATCTTAAAGAGTCTCATTAGACTTTAAACATACACCATCAAACCATAAATATGAGTATTTTCTGCTGTGTAGAAGACAGGTATTTGATGAACATCTAAGGTTCTCTAATCCTTTAAGTGTAAGAATGAAAAGTGCTGTTAATGAAAGTGGTTTGGGCGTAGACTCAGCTCAAGAAATCAGTTTTGCTTGGTTTTCTCTTTATAAGGTACTGAGAACAAATTTCGCAGGGAAAGGATGAAAGTAACCAAAAACAATAATGCTTCGATTGTAACAAAAGAATTCATGCAAACATAAAAAATGATTTTTCACTGATGGCTCATAATGTGATGAAGGTGTTGGCTTTGTCAGTTATTGAAGGAGAGTCTCATAAGGCAGGTCTAGCTATAGAATTTTCCATATGTACTCTGGAAATGAATGGTATTTTGGGTAGCACTACATTGAGCAAGCCCCTAAAAAGAGGTTTTGAATCTAGTGATTCTTAGAGTGCACTCCAAGCCATATCACCTTATGCTATGATGCATTCCATAGTTCAAAAATTCCAAGATTTGTTGGTAAAAATCCATGCAAAACTTAAGGAGATGGAATTCTGCTGGTGCCCTGGACATTCTGGTATCAGTGATAGTGAAATAGTAGATGCTAAGGCTGAAGCAGCTGTATCTAGCATAGGGAAGATATATATTTGTCATATGGGGAGAATTGTACATACCTCATAATGATTTTATAAGTAGAATAAAGAAGTGAATAAGTATGTTGGATATAGATAACAAACTAGATGGAACTAAGTTAGATATAGATAACAAACTAGATGGAATTAAGGTAGATATAGATAACAAACTAGATGGAACTAAGATATAGATAAACTAGATGGAACTTGGAAATATAAATGAATAACAAATTACAAAGGATAAAGAATGGTATGGAAGTATGGCATTCCTCCTTCAACAGGAATCACTATTTTGAGACTACTTTGTCGACTGAAGATTGCTCATGCAATATTGCTGTATTGATCTATGAACACTTGATGGAGAGGAAACCTGCCATAATATGCATCAACTACAGTTATAGTATTTCCATGGAACATGTGCTTCAGAACTGCAGAAATGTGGGGGTCAGAGTCAACTATAAATTGTATATTAACAATGGTGGGAACAAAAATGTTGGAGAAATTTGATAAGTAATTGTATTTTTGATTGTCCAGTATGGGTAGACTGATGTGTCTGTTAAAGGAGGCTAAATTATGTAATTTGATATAGATAATTTTAAGTTTTTAGATATCTTTTAATTGAAGCCAAAGCATTTAATTCTGTTTAAGTATTTATAATTTGTAGTTATCTTTTTCATTATAAAAGCAGTCATTATCCATCAGATTCTTGTGCTTTACAAATTCCCCAAAATCAAATCTAATAGGTGTCTACCTTACAGAATGCTGATGTTTGAATGTGTTCGGGAAGTTTGTCCTGCTGGGGACAGATGTGGCAACCAGAGATTTCAGAAAAAGCAGTACCCTAATGTATGTTGCTTCAAAACAGAAGGTAGAGGATGGGGTCTCAAGACTACACAGGATGTTAAAAAGGGTAAACTTCATGAGTATCTGACCTGTTGTGCATTAGTAAATTGAGTTCAGATATTAAAGATGAAACACATTTGATAGTATAGTGTTCATTCCTTAACATTGAACTTTTGTGACTAACTTTGACTCATATATATCACCTTTCCACCACTCTCCAGAAGCATGAGGAAAATGACCTCCTTCCATTCAGTTAGCCTAGTATTGCTTCTTTCAGTTCATGTGCCAAATATCCATGTTTAACAATCTTCTCAGCAATTTCATAGTTATTGTGTCACTCAAATGACGTAAAAACAGTTCAGAGAGAGACACATCTCTAAATTGAAGTCATATCATTTTACTACTGTATCCTCCGAATGGACATTTTCCTTATTCCTGTGAATTAAGATTACCTCTATATTTTTCATAATTATTTGCCATTTCCTGCTCGAGTGAAATAGTGCTAGGAACAAACAAAAGAATGACCTGATGTGCTTACTTCCCCTCTTAGGTATCATGTAATATGCACTGAAACCAGAGCCCCCTTTTCACAGGCCTTTCCATGGCTTCCTGTCACCACTTCATATTCTCTGGTTCAGTCCAATGCTAGCACATCATCCCCTACATACCAAATCACTCCAATTTGCTTTATCCTATGTTTGCATTATACCATCATGCTTATTCAGGCTCCATCCTTCCATCTGGCCTTCAATTTCTTTTGTTCTTATTCCCTCCATTTCAAGACACAAATCTTATTATTCATTTTCTCCCTACTCTTCTCCTATGTATATCACAACCTCCAAAGCTCTCTCAGACTTACTTCGCTTCCTGCTGCACCTGTCTCTTACCCTGTCATTCTTACTTGATCAAGCATTTTATTTCCAACACATCTTCCTTCCTCCATACTTTTGCATTTAGGGCCTGCAACTCATGTTCATACAGCCTTCTGGGACAACTGTACCCTAAAATAACATATCCTTTCTCCTCACACCTCAAGGATGGAGTATGAAGAATGTCCTGGTATTTTAGTTAACTTTATCTTAACTGTAAGATGTCAGAGACTGAGCAACCATTCATTTCTAATTGATGACCCTCGATAATTGTTGGTATTCATCATTCACTTCCAACACACTTATAATTTTTTTTTTATGATTATAGGAGAGTTTGTGATTGAATATGTAGGAGAACTTATTGATGATGAGGAATTCCGGCGTCGCATCATTGACATGCATGAAGTGAAGGAAGAAAATTACTATTTCCTTACTATTGATAAGGACATTATGATAGATGCTGGTCCAAAGGGTAATTTAGCCAGGTAAGTTTTCACTTATTTTTGCACTATGTTTCTGGGGGAAGATCATCTATTCATACTTGCTTCTTAAGTCGGTTGCACAGATATTGTAGCCTGTATGATCTTTTATAATTAATGCTTTCATTTTACAAATTGTTGGATTTGCTACCTTCATTTATTTCAGATGGTGGGCAGATAAAGCTTGGGACTGGGTCATAAAGAATAGACTGTCTTTACTTGTCTGGAGGTGGAAGGATGAAGTGGAAGAGTCCTTGAAGGCTTTAGGCCTGAACATGCATGAGGGTGCAAGGTGTGCAAGAGATAGAGCAAATTGGAGTAATGTGGTTTACAGTGGACAACATGCTATCAGTGGGCTGAACCAGGGTATGTGAAGTGGTTGGGGAGAAACCACAGAAACGTTTCTGGGGGCTGATTGTGGATAGGAGCTGTGGTTTTGATGTGTTCATGATGGCTAGAGAGTCATTGTAACTGACTGAGGCCATTTCTTTGTTTTTTCCTGACACTAACATGGGAAATGGTGAATGATTATGAAAGAAAAGATTTTTTATCACCTACAAATATATATTTGGTAAAAAAGAAAATTTTAGACTGTTTAGAACATCACACTCTTAGCTTAGTTTGTAAATATTTGCAGGTGACGCTGAAGGTCACCTAGTTTATCTAGGATGTAGGTCTTGGGAGGCATGCTGGGTCCTCTAGAGCATTCATACTCAGTCATTGTTACTTAAGTTGCTAAGAAATGAAAAATATATATTTATATTTATTATACTTAGTTGCTGTCTCCCATGTTAATGAACTAGTGCAAGGAAACAGACAAAAGAGTGGCCCAATCCACCCACATGCATATTCATAAATGCCCACACATGCACATATACATACCTATACATTTCAACATATACATACCCATACATACACAGACATACACATATATACACATGTGCATATTCATACTTGCTGCCTTCAATCATTCCCGTTGCCACCCCGCCCCACGTGAAACCACCCCCCCCTACCCCTGTGTGCGCGTGAGGTAGCGCTAGGAAAAGACAACAAAGGCCACATTCATTCACATTCAGTCTCTAGCTGTCATGTGTAATGCATTATACTTAGTAACAGTGATCACTTAACACTCTTATCTTAGTTTATGGTTAGTTGGTATTTTATAGTTCAAAAAGGAAACTGTACCCAAAGAGGTAATAGAAGAATAGGTACCCTGTAGAGCTAGACATTTCTCTTAGAAACATAATGAGAGAAAAAGAATTACATGCTTATTGAAGGATGTTACTAGAAGTTCTGTGAGATTATGATGAGGGAGTCAGTAGTCTGATACCAAAGGCAGAAAATTAAGAGAGATCAGAGAAAAGGGGGTACATTAATGAAATTTTTGAAGAGCTAAAGATGAGATATTATATGAAGATATAGAGTTAACAGTTCCGAGCCAGCAAAGAAATGTGTGGCTGTGTGTTTGAAAGGTAGTTGAAGAAAATGTGAGATATGTATGATAGTGGCTTCTCTCTATAAGGAAATATTGGAATCATATTCAAATAAAGTTAGGGTTGATTGTAAGCAGTGCACCATAGGTATCAGAGAAGAACTAAGGAAAAGTAAGTGTTGTTTATATTTTAGGAATGCTTTTGCGTATCCTTTACAAAATTAATTTTGTAATTGGTGTCTTATATATATTTTTTTTTTTTACTACTGTTTTCCACTTTAGTTGGGTTTTACCAGGAAGAGATGAACAGCAGCCACATATTCTCAAATCCATTCTCTAGCTGTTATGTATAATACACTGAAACCAGAGACCATGTACGCGCTTAAACATATGGTTTTCACATTTCTTGATATTTGTTTCTCAGTTATCTTAAATTTTTCAGTAATTTTTTTTTTGCACATTTAACATTTAGGAAAGAATAGAAATCGAAATGTAAACGTGCACTATTTCAGCTTTGATGATTTATGATTGCAAACATTCTTTCCCTCTACAGATTCATGAATCATTCATGCCAGCCTAACTGTGAAACCCAAAAATGGACAGTGGGTGGAGACACACGTGTAGGCCTCTTTGCTATTAATGACATTCAAGCTGGTTCAGAGCTCACCTTTAACTATAATCTGCAGTGTGTAGGCACAGAAAAAAAGCGTTGCTGCTGTGGTGCACCAAACTGTAGTGGTTATATTGGTGTAAAAGTACAAAAGGTATGATTTTGTCTTTCTCATTTTAGTATATAAGAAATTGGAAAAATGTGTTAGAAGATGGCATACAAAAGTATACTATTTATCTGTAAAAAAACCCAGTGAAGAACCATAAACCTGATGTGTGTCGTTTATGCTTGTACTTGTAGTGTAATGCTTGTTTTAGGCAAGTCTGTTACCTTACTCACAATTACTGATTACAAATTTATAACAATAATTTCTTCAGATTACAAAGGCATTTTGCTTCCCTTTAAGATTTTTTTATCCCTAAGGTTAGCAGTTTGTCTGAACTATTTAGAGGATTTATGTTTTTAATTGACACTTGAAAAGATGTATCAGTAAAATAATGAAATAGAAGCACCAGATAGTTGTTGGCAGGAGCATTAGATGAGAACATTTAGAAGTAGTAAGTAGGAGCATTAGATTGAATTAGTAATTAGGAACATTAGGTAGGAGCCTCTACAAACACTGCACCAGAGTTGCCTTCTGCTAGTGGCCTGTGAAAGGTGAGGCATTAAAGGCTAAGAAGCGGCCCTGAAGTTCTTTAGTTATAGAGAGACTGTTGCTGCAGCCACCCCTTTGAGGGATTTCCACTTGGATCAGGCATCAGAAGTATAGATAGATAAGAGATTAAAAGGCATTGAGTTTTAATGCCCCATATCATATACATTTTACTGAATTATTTTTTTCCCCTCCATAACAGACAGAAGTACCAGGTCCAAAAAGAGAGAAAATTGGCAAGCAGAGACGAAAACGTCGGCGACGTGAAGCCAAGTTGTCTGAAGATGAGTGCTTTAGGTGTGGTGGCCCTGGTGATCTTATTCTTTGTGATATTGCTGCTTGTCCCAAAGGATACCACCTTGAATGTTTAGGGCTTGAAAAGTTACCCAGAGGTAAGAAAAGAAATTGTTATTTGTAGTACCATATGAAGGGAGCCTTTGTCTCTACAGAGACCAAAATTCAGCCACTAGGGAGAAAATTTAATATGTAAATGAATTTTTATCTTTCTTCATTATATCTCAAATTTGATTGGCCTGTGTTACCCCAAATACTCACCATAGTGAGGTAGTGTCAGGAACAAATAAAGAAATAGCCTTATTTGCTCACATGCACTCTAGCTGTCATGTATTATTCATCAAAACTAGAGCTCCCTATTCATAACCAGGATCCACAGACCTTTCCATGGCTTCCCCTGACCATTTCACATGCCCTGGTTTACCCCATTTTTAGCACATCGCCCTTAGTAAACCACATCTCTCCCTTTCTTTTTTTCCAGTCAGTGCTTCAAATCCTCCTGCATGTTCATTCACTCCATCCTTCCATCTCCTCATTTGTTCCTCCTTTTCCTTGTTCCTTCCAATTCTGACTTGTTTATCCTCTTTGTCATCCCTTCGTCTCTTATCCTCTCCATATGTCCAAACTCATCTCAGCACATCCTCTAAAGCTTTCTCACTAAATTTGATATACAAGACTGAGAATAGTATCAAGGTTTGTTCAGTTAGAGGAGCACATCTTGAGAAATTTAAGAAACATGACAGAAATAGAATGTCAAATATTTAATGAATAAGTTAAGGGAGTAATTTCCTTAAAATTTAGGAATTTTGTTGAACTGCAGTTGTTAGTTTTTGCACGGTATCATTTTCATTTTTCTTAGGCAAATGGATATGCCCATGGCATCACTGTGATGAATGTGGACAGCGAAGCACACGCTTGAATCGCTGTGACTTCTGCCCAAACTCCTTTTGTCGTCAGCATCTTCAGGGCAACCTGCGTCACTTAGCTGGTATTGGGAGTGTATGTCAGGATCATGATTCAGAAGAATTTGAAACGGTGAGTTTGAACATTCAGTAGTTTGCTTTTATAGCATTTGTGGTTGCACATGCATAGTGAGTTCATGATTAGCAGGGTCTTTCCGTTGCCACATTCTGGTTATCAGTTTTTGCCATTTACTTGTAATCCATTGCCTTCAAAGTTGATATCTGCAAGTCTACTCAACTTCAGGGTTTGTAAAGATATGCTCCCATACATTCAATAAAGAAGCACATTAAACATTTTCTCTTTCTCTGTCTCTTTGTTTTCCAGATGGAGGGTTGGGAGAAAGCCTTTGCTTTGCTATCCTTTTCTTCTACTTACTTTTTTTTTATAGGCCTGACCACATCACTTTACCTTGGGTCTGTTTATCTATGTAACTCTGTCTGTCTGTGTCTGTGTCTGTCTCTCTCTCTCTCTCTCTCTCTCTCTCTCTCTCTCTCTCTCTCTCTCTCTCTCTCTCCTCTCCTCTCCTCTCCTCT